>VZRL01005776.1:279115-296164 GCA_013397895.1 Origma solitaria | reverse complement strand
GGGGGAGGTGCAGTGCGGCCTCCGGGGCCGGGCCGGGCTGGCGGTGCCGCTCGGAGCGCGGAGCCGCTGTCCCGCACATCCCCGCTCCGAGCGGCGCTCTGCTCCCCGTCCCGGGGCCGTCCCTGCTTCCCAAGAGGGAAAAATTAATTAAGGGCCACTAGGAACAGTGTTTCGGTGCTTCGTGATGAGTCTCAAGCAGGTGTTTGCGCGGAGCGTCGCTGCCGGCCCCGGAATCTCGGCATTCCCGTCCCCTAAAGCCACCTCTCCAAAGTCGCTTAAGGTGTCGGGGTGATTCGGTGTCGTTGTCCTGTCACCTTAACGGGTGACAAACGACTGTGCCCCGGCTGTCTTCGGGGTCTGGCCAGCACACGCTCCGTATTTCAGCAGCCCGGGGACTGTCCCTCACTAAAGGCACATCTGATTCTTGCTTTGGTTGAGTCTGCAGTGGTCAAAGGTAACCTCAGGCGGTCCCTCCAGATGCACGAAACAATTTCTGATGCTTTTGGATGCTGCAGCTACTGGGAAAGAGGATCTGAGGGTCAGGCTGCTGACAGCTGCCCAGTGAGGCTCAACAGTGCTCTGTGTCTTTACTGGGAACAGACCTTTCCTTGACCTTCTCTTTTGCCCCCCTGTTCTTCTCCTCCTCATCCCCCAAACGGAGCCTTTTTCTCACTTGTTTGTGGTGAATCTCAAGCACTTTGTGCATGACAAAGTCCACTTGTCAGCAATATTCTTTTAAATGCCGCAGTTCTCTCCACTCCGGGGCCTGCCTGACAATCGCCCCATTATCACAGCTTTCTTATCCCATAGATTTTTTCATCCTTTCCCTCCGGGGCTAATAAGGAGAAAGGCTCCGGCGAGAGGAGGGCTCCTACTCAAGAGTTCAGCTCCGACTGAAACCTTCCCGATCTCCGGGGAAGAGCCATTATCCCGTATGTGGGACACCATCATTTGATCACCATGAATGACTTTTTGAAGCGAGGCCATTCATCAGTTGTGTAATGGGGTTTTTAGCTCAAAGACCCGGCTTTCAAGTCATTTCTGATCCCAGGGTCCCCTGGAGCTGAACCATCTGACTGCTGTCGCTGGGTAGTTCACTCTGCTCTCTGGTTGTGATAGGAAATATCCTTGACATTTTCCATCGGCTCACTGATGCCTCATCCCAACACATTCTCCCACCCTGGAATCCTCTCACTCTTCCCTGTGCAAGCATCCCATCCATTCAGGGGGGTGTGGCACAGCACAGCAACACCACCTGCACCTGCTTTTCACTGGGGACACCTTGAGAGCTCTGTCCAGCTCTGGGCCCCTCATGAGAGAGACGTCCAGGGGCTGAAGCATTTCCAGAGATGGGGAAGGGGCTGGAGGAGTCCTATAAGCAGAGGCTGAGGGAGCTGCTGGGGCTCAGTCTGGAGAAAACGAGGCTCACAGGGGTCCTTCGGGCTCTGCACAGCTCCTGACAGGAGGACAAGGGACAGGAGAAGAGGAAATGGCCTCAAGCTGTGCCAGGTTGGACATGAGGAGGAATTTCTCCATGGAAAGGGTAGTCAGGCACTGTCAGGGGCTGCCCAGGGAGTTTTGGAGTGCCCATCCCTGGAGGTGTCCAAGGAAGGCCTGGAGGTGGCACTCAGGGCTCTGGGCTGGGGACAAGGTGGGGATGGGTCACAGCTTGGACTCGACGGCCTTCGAGGGTTTTTCCATCCTCAATGATTCTGTGATTCTGTGATTCTGACCTCAACAGCAGTGGCGTGGCCATAATTCAGTTTTTTGAAACTCTTTTGTATATTACAAACCATGCACACACAAGGTCAGACCCCACAGGTACCGCAGAGCAGCAAAGCCAGACGGTGACACTCCCAATGTCCCATTGCTGGGGACGTTCTCCATGGTTATTCCATGAAAAGAAGCTCACGGGACCACTGCTTATAAAAGCACACAGGTTTATTGCATATCAATCTCATGTATAAATTCATTGTAGCATTGGAAAGATTACATTTGGTATACATTCCTATTCTACAGCATTAACCTCAAAATCAGCTTTTTCTATTCATTATTTTAAAGGAATTTCTCTACACAAGTACATTTGTCTTTTATCACAAGCATCAAAATGAAATTTGCAAAATTGCCTTTTTTTTAATTATTTTCTACACTTCATATCTTTTATTTCATTATGCTCCCAACAAAGCGATTCCATATTAATTAATAACTGCCAACACTTTTTCTTTCTTCCTTGGCAGTTCGAGGCTTCGAGCCTCGGACGCAAAATCTAATCACATATACAATAAGTGCATCTACGGAATTTTTTTCTTTTTAATAAAAATTTCACAAACGGACACAATAATGACTGCTAAACACAAGTCATGCACAGTTTACTTATAAACATAACAGAAGCAATATACAATCAAGAATGATATGGAACAAGCACCATCCTCTTTCTCAATGTTTTTTAAACATTATATGAAAACCAGACATTTACAATTGATTTAAAAAAACACTATACAGGTCTAAAGGAAAAAAAAATCCAACCTAAATCATATCTGTATTGTAACAATGGGAAAAGGAATGACATAGGATGCACAGATTTATGATTCTTGCAAGCACAATATATATATGTTTTAAATTACATCTTCTGCAGGCTGGAAATGACATCAGGGCAAAACATCTCTTGCTTTGAAGAGAGCAATGAGAATGTAAAATACACTGAGAATTACTTTCAGAATTACTTTGTTCACATGTGAATTGCACATTTGGAAAAATCAAAAGCTGCCTTTTTTTTCTTTTTCGTTCTTTTTTTTTTTTTTTTTTTTTTTGTTAAACCTTAATTTCTTCTTCCAAAGTGGTAATAAGAATTAACGACAGAAGAAAGAGGAAAAAAAAAAAGAACCTCGGAATCATTCAAGAACGTTTTAGTCACAGTTTCACTCAACACTACGGAGAAGTTTCATGGCTTTGTGAGAACACTACTGACCACCGGCGAGGAGCAGAGGGTTTTGCCCTTATGTTGCCAGCACTGACCCGAGCGACGCTCCCGCCCCAGGGGGACCTTCCTGGGTCCCCCAGCGCTGCCCCCCGTCCCCCGCCACACACACACACACAAAATACAGCACGTAAAAACCGAGTGTAGAGTCAGCAGATTGACCTGGGCGGAGGGGACAGGGGGGGCTCACGATCCAGTGCTTCGATGCTTAGAGTCAAACGCATTCACCTCATTGTGCAAGTGCTTCCGAAAGGCTCCGTGCTGCCCCCGAGAGCGGCCACCGAGCGCCTAAGTGCTGATTGGGGAGAGGGCAAAAGCTGCCTGGACACCGTGTGGAGGAGGACAGGACCCCAGCGGGGCGCTTGTCCGGGAATGGAGCTCAGCAAACTCGGCTGGTGTTTGCTGGCCAGCCCCGTTTGGCTTTGGGCTCCCTGTGGCACCCAGCAAGGCAGGGCCTGGTGGCATGGGACACCTTGGAAAGGCACCCAGAGCAGCCTGGACACCAAAGGGCACGGCCTGGGGAAGAACCCAGAGCCCCAGAAGGAGAACTGGGTGCCTCGACACATCCTGCAGGGCCTGGCACCTCAGCACATCCATGGGAGAACCTCAGCACATCCATGGGAGAACCTCAGCACATCCATGGGAGAACCTCAGCACATCCCACCGGAGAGCTCCTGGCTGTCTGCACGAGCCACAGCGAGCAGAGCAGGACCAACCACCAGCTCTGAGCCAGTGGGAAGCAGGGAATGCACAGACCCCACACCCATGTCCTGTTCCCTGACCAGCTCTGGCAGGAAGATCCAGCTCTGGCCAAAACAAGGGCCCTTCACAGGGCACCGACACTTCCCACCCCAGCCCCACCTGACCACTCCAAAAATCCCCAGGGCTTTTCCTTCCCTCCACTGTGCTGTTGTGGCAAAGCGGCCGTGGGATGTGAAAATACTTTAAATAAATAGATCCTACACAAAGCTCTGGGTTTAAACCACGCCTGGAGCTACCGAACAAACCACAACCACGTCCCATCCCTGCTGCCCTCCCCTGCCCTGGATCCCGAGCACAGCATGTCCGTGGGGTTGGAAACCACAGCTCCACGTCTCACCAGAGCTCCCAGAGCTTCCCCAGCACTGGGGAGCCAGCAGGGCTCTGGTGGCAGAACGTCCTCGACACAAACCTCTCAGGAAACAGCCTGGAAAACTCAAGGTTCTCTGCTAACGCAGCGAAACGGAACCTCCACACCTGCTGTGAGCTGCAGCACGTTTCAAGTGCAATCCGATGAAAAGCAGAGATTAACAGAGGTTCAGAGAGGCTTCCTGTTTCTTTATCTTAACTGGGAAAATCAAAACTTGTAATTAGTGCTAAATTAGAGGAGTCGGGAGAGCCTACAATACAAGCTAGAGAAAACGGGGAGAAAACTGGATTAGAAAATATGAAAAGAAAAAAAAAATCATTTTATGATTTTAAACCCTATATTTTTAATGTCCTTAATCCCTGACTGGATAACACCTCCCCATCCCTGGCCAAAAGCAGGGGCCCTCAGGAGATTCATGGAGAGCCAGGATGAGCACAGTGACAGCATGAGCTCAGCCAGAGCAAAGACCTGACCAACTTCTTCTGGAGAAATGACACAACTGGCAGCAGGGCTGAGAGAGGGATGGGGACACCACGAACACCCCAAATAAATCCCCACAGTAACGCTTGCATTCCTTAATATTGGCCCATGTTTTGGTGTCCAGCTCAGTGCCACTCCCTCGGCTGCTCTGTCACCTCCCTGTGCTGCAGGAAGCGATTCTGACCTACCCGAAGGTTTCCTCAGGGATGAACAAACCATGGCCCAGAGCACACAAATGCTCACTGCTGACCTACCCAAAGGTTTCCTCAGGGATGAACAAACCATGGCCCAGAGCACACAAATGCTCACTGCTGCCCGCAGATCCTGTTCCAGCACAGCAGATAGTGCCACAGCCCGACCAGAGAGATGCTCAGACTCGTGGTTTGCTCCAAGCAGCTTCGGGAGCCACAGAGCTGCAGGTGGAACGGGACAGGATGGATCTATCCCTATGGTTAAGGCTGTTTCAGGTTCTCCTGGAACAGGGCTAGTGAGGCAGAGCATCTCCACTGGCCTCCTCCTCCTCCTGTACTGCTCCCAATCTCTGGAACTTTCCTCCAATGCCCTGGGCACCTCAAGGCAAAGGGAAGCCAAGGGATGATTGTCTGGAGAATCGGCAGCACCACTGGCAGCACTGCCTGGGGTCATTTGGCACATGGACTAAACCTTCCTGTTCCCTGCTGATCCAACATCCAACCTCAACAACACCATTTTGGTCCTTCACTACATACTTATATTAACATGATTTCTTCACAAGAATGATAGCTAACGCAAAAAAAAAAAATACTGTTAAGGAAGAAATAAAATAAGAAAGGAATTAGCCCAAAATTACAAGTTATATACAGATTAAAAAAAATTCCATCAGGAAAAGAAAGAATTCTTTTATTATTTTCAGTTGGCCCCTGTGGGAATAATTTAAAGGCCAAGCGCCTGGGCAGGGCTGTGCTGCAGCCACTGGAGTGGGGATGGGATGGGATGGGATGGGATGGGATGGGATGGGACAGGATGGGACAGGAGGGGACAGGGCTGTCCCTCTCCTCCACAGAGCCGGGATTCCTCCGGCAGTGTTGGCTCTCGGGCTCTACCTGCCCAAGAGCTTTGTGCAAATATGTGAAGCAGTTCGGTCACACTGCCTGGTGCTGTCAGAGCCTTGGGCACTTTCACAGGATGTTGTGGAAAACTGAAAAGGGGGAGGGTAAATTTTCTTGAAAAACACACTGACACTGCTAATTTATCTTTTGTTCCCTCTGTACCAAAGCCACCCTGGATGTTTTCCTGTGTGGGCACTCTGAGGCTCCCCGAAAACAGCCTCACGTCTGCTCTTGGGGGCAAAGCTGACTTGGAAATGTATCACACCCAACTCCAGCTCTGCTTTGCTCAGGGAGCTGTTTCTGTTGTTTTGGCCTGCTGGAATGAGGCTTCCCAAGCTGGACTGGCTTAGAACCCTCCATATGCCATTTTCCATGGCTTTCCTAACCATTCCATAAAGGAATGTCATCTCCAAATTCCCTGCTCCAACAGCAGATGGGAATTTTAATGGAGAACGGCACAAAGCCCACAGGATTTCTGGAGGCTGCTGTGTATCAGTAAGAGCAGATGAGGCTTTGAAGTGATTTGAAACCACTCATAAAATCTCCGCGAGCAATTTTAGAGTTGGAGAGACAACTGGATCCTTATCTCTGCACTCAGGCAGAGCTCTGCGCCCCTCAGACTGCTGCAGCACGGAAATGTTCCCCTTTTTTCTTAAATAACAGACTAAGCAGCAGCAGGCAGTGCAGAGGGAAAACCAGGCCAAAACAATGGTGTGAACCAGAGATCTCTGCCCCAGACACCATCAGCACGGGGTGATGTCACCCTGAAACCCTAGGAGGTGACACATGAGAGGTGTCCGAGCTGCCCCGGGCGAGGTGAGACTCGCCCAGCACACATTTCCTTCTGCACTGCTGGGAAATGCCTTACCCCTGACCTCTGCTTGGGGAAATCCAAGCACTTCCAGGAGCTGCACCACCCTGGCTGAGCACGGCTCTGTCCCACACACTGCCAGGTACCAACAGGGACCGGGAGCTCTCTGAGCCTCGCGGTGTTGGCACGGGCGGAAGGCGCTCGGGGCGCAGCTGACAATCCGTGTGACACATCCGTCGCCCCAAACCCAGCGCTGTTCCAGCTGGAGGTGTCTCAGCTGGGAGCTGCATGGTGCGTGATGATTGCAGGCGACGCGGCCTCACCTTGGAGGAGCTCTGCACCGCGCCGGTGTTTTGTTGGGAACGGAGGACGGGACAGGATTTCTGTGGGAGTGCAGAATTCCCAGTCCTTCTGGGGGTCAGTTAAATGGGTCGAATTTGCTCTTCCCTGGTATAACTCCAGTGGCTGTGTCAGAATGGCACCGGGGACAGGTCACACCTGGCTCTCTTCCCCTGGTGCTTCACCATTCCTGGGTGGGAAGGAAATGCTGCCGTGTGGTTCCGAGCTGCCGCTCCTGCTCAGGCTGTGCTGGCTCAGTGACTCCGGTTTGGAAGGTTGGAAGGGCCAATCTTTGATTGCACTCTTGCAATTCGTGTCTTGCTCATGCTATTCCTACAGACTGTGAAATCCTGGGGCTGCTTCAGGGTTATCCAGTTTTGGGAGAGGTTCGTTCTGATAAATTAGAAAGGAAAACTCTGGAGAGATAAAAAATGCAGGACGTGTAGGTCGGATGCGACAGGTTTCCTTCTCAGCCCAAAGTCCAGACGACTCCCTGAGTCCCTCTCATCCGTCTTCTGCTCGCTGGGATTTTGCTGGGATGGCTGCAGCACCACGGCCGCCTCGCCTGGGCTCCGGCCAGTGCCGTGTGGACCTCTCAGAGGTGGTTGATGGGGTTAAAGGTCCCCGACTCTGAAGCTGCTCCTGCCATGTCCAACCAAGCCCCCAGAGAGTTCTGGGAGGACGTGTGGAGGGGAGCGTTCTCAGACAGGGACAGCATCATTGCATAAGCCTGCGGGAGAGAGAGGCAGAGGACAGGAGTGAGAGCACGCACAGGATGGGGAAACACTCAGTGGCAAACACTGCACCTCGAACCCTGCCCACCTGGGCCAGCAGCACCCTCTGGGCTGGGCTAACCTCACAGCCGTGCTCTAGGATGGCGCCCACTGCTCCAGACACTCAGATTTGTCCTGGTTTGTAGGGACACTCAGGACACACCGTCATTCCCACAGGATGGAGCCCATCCCGCACTGCCCTGCGCTCGGTCACAAACCTCCACGCGGGATTCCAGGCTCTGCTCCCAGGAAAGCAGCATTTGCTGGGGTTTGTTCTTAAACAAAGCACCTCCCCAGGCAAGCCAGTGGCTCCGTGAGGCTGGGCTGGGGCAGCAGTGCCCTGGGAATGGGGCAGCAATGCCCAGTGGGAAGCGGTGAGCAGCTGCTCATCCCAGCTCTGTGCCTGGCATGGACCCAGTGGCGATGCCAGCGTGGGTATTTAGGAATTGGAATTCTCACTGGCATGACCAGTGTGGCCAGGGTGGGTTCATTGTGCACCTGCTGAGCGAAATGCAGCGAGACTCGTTTGCCCTCTAAGCTCTGCTGTTCCTGGTGACCTGGCTGCTCTCTCTCTACAGCACGCAAGATTTGTGTCACACACCTCTGTGGCCTTTCACAGCCCACCGAGAGAGGTGAGGGCTCAGAGAGGTGATAACCTCATGGAGTGGAGAGGAAAGCCAATGTCATTGTCACCCACGGCCTGAAAAGGACAAGGACACGGTCCCCACCCTCCCTGGCCCAGGGGAGAAGCACAGTTTTGTGCTCTGGTGGACAGACACACTTCCAAAATTGCTTAAAATTAAGCCAAAGGAGTGCTGTGCTGTCCACACAAATGTTTCCTATTGATGGCTTACATTATTTAAGTTGTTTATTGTGATTCAAGTGTAAAACTGAGTGAAAACCCAAAAATACCCTCCCCATTCCAAAGTTGGACCCAGCAGTGTGGTACACATTGGGAAAGAGCAGGCTGCTCCCAGGGTTAGTGCGTTTGGGATGTTAGTGACAGGACACAGGCAAGGGTCAGGCAAGTGGCTTGTGTTTAAATGTGTCACCCCAAAAAACCTCTGAGCTCTCTCTTCCAGAAGCCCCTCCCCAGCCTCACTATTGCTATCCACTATGAAGGAGGACAAGAATTTCACAAGTTTTGGGTGATGCGAAATTAAAAATCACATTCTGCATGGTGGCTGCACTAAGCTACTGCTCTGCTGGATAGATTTTGGGATAAATTCTGTTGCTTGAGGGTCAGAAAGGGACTCTGAAGCAAGAGCTGTGCTCATACCCCACCAGGGGCTGAGGGTGCTCTCTCCAGCCCAGCCTGCTGAAGTACCTTCATTGAACAATTCTTTTGTGAGAATCCTCATGGAGGGATCAAGATGTAACTCCATAAACCCAGAGTGAGTATTTTGGCTAATCAAAAAGCAGAAAGCACACACAGACTGGCCCCAAACCTCTAGATTTCTCTCAGAATTCCAGTAATTCTGAGATGCCATTTTGAGGGTTTTTTGACAGGCCTGAATTGGTCTGGCTTACATGGTTGATGTGGGGGTTTTTTTGGGTTTTTTTGGGTTTTTTTTTGTTTGTTTGTTTTTGGTTTTGGTTTTGTTTTTTCCCTTTCCCCCCCCTTTTTCCCCCCCTTTTTCTTTTCTTTTTTCTTTTTTTTTTTCTCCCATTTTATGGTTTACTTTTAGAAATCAAGGAGATAAACAAGAACACCCTCTAGACATACTGGGTTGCAAATCCTGGAAATATTATTGTCTACGACACCTATTTTAACCAAACCCAAGGGCCCTTAGTTGCTGTTCCTGCAGACCAAACCCCAGTGGTTACCGACAGAAGAGTCACCCCAAAGTATAAATACATAAGGAGTTATAAAAACATTTATACAGACAGATAAAAACAGACAGATGCCTCTCTCTTCCTCTATAACCCCATTCTCACTGCACAGGCTGAGATAAATCCATCTAAAGGTCATGCCCACTCCCTTCCTCCTTTATTTCACTTTAGTTGCAACGAGACACATTCATGGGTGTGTCAGAATTCCTGCTGGAAAGGGGAATTAACCCACTGCAAGGGAAAATAACCCACTGGAAGGGGAAAATAACCCTTGGCTAGAGGAGGTCAGCTGCTCCCTGATCCTGCTCTACACGCTGGTGGCAAGCTAGGAAAACTGGAGATACCCACCTGGTTTTTAGCCTGCCTGTACAGAGTCTGTTTTATTGTCTCAGAGTCTAAGGTGGAATTAAACACATCTTTAACTTCAAATGCTTCCTCGGCTGCTTTGCGGAGATCCAGCCCCTTCCCAAAATTCGGCATCTGCTCCAAATCTAACAGGCCGGCTTCGTCCTCCTCAATACACCTGTACCAATGACCAGGGGAAGGGGTGACCTGTGTTAGCTCGTCTGGCCCAGAGCCTGCATGCACCACCCACGGGGGCTCATGAGCCACATGCGTGAAGGGACGGACAGACAGACACGGAGACGACACAGGATGGGAGAGCGAGGAAAAAGTGGAGAGCAACAAGCTGAGATCCTGCCTGAGGTTCTGGGTAAGGTGTCACTGAGTAAATAACCTCAGGATCTGGGGCAGGCTGCAGCAAAAAGAGAGCTGAGCCTGTGCTGTGTGCAGCAATCTTTGGTTTTGAAGGTGATCAGCCATGGCTCGACCTTGGGGGGGAAAAGCCTTCACTTTTTATAGAATCATGGAATGTGGTTTGGGTTGGACGGGACCTTAGAGATTGTCCCAGTCCATCCTGCCATGGGCAGGGACACCTTCCACTGTCCCAGGCTGCTCCAAGCCCTGTCCAGCCTGGCCTTGGACACTGCCAGGGATCCAGGGACAGCCACAGCTTCTCTGGGCACCTGTGCCAGGACCTCACCTCCCTCACAGGGAAGGATTTTTTCCCAAAATTCAACCTAAACTTCCCCTCTTTCAGTCTGAACCCACTGCCCCTTGTCCTGTCACTCCAGGCCCTTGGGAACAGTCTCTCTTTAAAAAGAGATGTAAAACATGACATCTATGGAACAAGCAGCCTTCCTCATTCTCTGGGCTCTGTCCTCAAACAATCTCCCTTCAATCTTTCTTGTTGGCTCCTCCAGGCACTGGAAGGACACAATTAGGTCACCCTGGAGCCTTTCTCCTCCAGGCTGAACATTCCCAAATCTCTCAGCCTTCCCTCCCAGCAGAGCTGCTCCATCCTCTGCTCATCCTGGAGCCTCCTCTGGACTCTCTCCAGCAGCTCCACGTCCTTCCTGTGCTGGGCCTCAGGGCTGGGGCAGCTCTGCAGGTGGGGTCTCACCTGGGCAGGGCAGAGGGGCACAATCCCCTTTTTGTCAGAGCTCTGAGAACTCCACTTGAAGCCAAGAATATTTTGCTGCAACTCAAAGAGCCAGAACAGCACCAAAGGCACTACACAGATGCCTCTTCCCTTGCCCTGACCAGAGTTTTGGAGAGAAAAACAATCTCTGCTGAGCCGTGGTGCCCTGAAAACTCTGTTTTTTGTGTCAGACTGACTGTTCTGCTCCAGACCCCTCACGCCTGGCACATCACCCCAGACTCTCCTTGCAGTCCACTTGTCTCGTGTCCCCCAGCGCGGTGAAATGGAATCTGGAGTGAAGGTTTGAATCAAGCTGGAGTCATGGCATGGCTTGGCAAACAAACCCACAGCACTCACGATCCACCACGGACACGATCCTCCCCCAGAGGGAAGATGGATCCCCCACGATCCTCACCTTCGGCTGTGGTCAAAGCTCATGGTGAGAGACGTGGGCTCCTCGTCCTCCTCATCCTCGAATGCTCCTCGGGGCTCCGCTGTGGGCGACGCTGTCTCGTCCTGGGACTTCCCCGTCAGGCTGTCATCGTCTTCCTCTTCCAGTTCTTCGTCCTCATCGTCCACATCTTCTGTTTTCTCGTTCGCTAATCCGTGGCACTGGGAATTGCCATCGATGTCCTGGATTTCTGGCCTGGAATGTTTGGTTGAGGTGGGAGGGAGGAGAAGAAGGAAGAAAAGGAAAAAATAGATGGCAAATGTTTAAGTCATGTATTCCCTCTGGAATACCAAATTTCAATAGTGTTATACATATATATGAATACAGAGACATATTTATATATACATATCTATTATTTAAAATTTTTATTAAATTTAAAATGCAACAAAGAAGAAACTCCATGTGCTTCAGGCATTTAAAAATCACCCTCCACTGTTTTTAAGGGCCAATAAGCATGTCAAGAATACCCCAACCCTGAGACTTTCTGAACTACACTTTTGTGCAGTCTGGATTTAAATGTTGTTTTTCCATCCCTTAAAATATAACATCTATGGAACAAGCAGCCTTTCTCCTTCTCTGAATTCCACCAGCCAGCCTGAATTCCCTCTCGTATTAATCTGCTGTTCATGCCTGTGCTGCCAGCAGATAATTCCATTTTCATGCCTACCTTTTATCCGCTAAAGCCGATGCTTGGTTCATCTCGCTATTTGCAATAAAATTTCTGATTTCCGAGAAGTAGGAATCCTCTTTTTCGTCTAAAAGTGCATGGTTGTCTGATTCCGAGGTGGGGGAGGAGGCGCTCGTCCCGAGGTGGTTGGTGATGACTCCGGAGTGCTGGCTCACTGCGGGGCAGGAAAAAGGGACAGAGAACAGGAGAGAGAACAGGAGACTCCATCAGGCATTGGCAAGGCCATGATTGAGAGGAAACATAAAGGAAGAACGTTCTTAACAGCCCTCTCACTCTATATTAATGATTTAATACTCAAGAGGAAACTCATGGAGCCCAAAGATCTCAAAGATCAAAGATCCCAAAGGATCTCAAACTCAAAGATCCCAAAAGAAGATTGTGTTTTCCAGACCTGAGCTGGAAAAGGTCTGGAAAAGCTCCCTGAGCTCCAGGGAGAAATACAGGTGATATTTAGCATTTATGGACAACGCACAATTTAAGAACCACCGCAGAGCTGTTTGCCTATAACTCTTCCATAATATTTTTTTTTTAACCTATGCTGGCAAATCACTCACTTGGCTTCATCACATCCTTTAGTTTTTTTTTTATATTAAGGCAAGGCCTATTTATCTTCTTGAACTTTCAGAAAAAACCCCTACAAACAGCCCTACAAACTCATCCTTGGGGAACAGAAAGGTTCAGAAAGCTCAGGCTAGGATGTCTCCTCACTCCAGCAGATCCAGGGAGTGTTTCCCCACCTGGAACGTTCTCGTGCTCGTGCTTCTTGAGGTGCCTGTCGAGGTTGGTCTGCTGCCCGAAGCACCTGTTGCACAGGTGGCACTTGAATGGCTTCTCCTTGTTGTGGATGTTCCGGACGTGCCGCTGCAGGTTGGAGGAAATGCTGAATGACCTGTCACAGTATTTACACCTGAAAAACAGCAGCAAATGGCAAAGAGTGAAATGTGAGGGGGAAAAAAAAAACCCAGCGACAAAAAATGAGAAAAATTTGACTATCAGAAACGCAGAAAATGGTGGTCTATAAATCTTGGCTCAGCTGAGGGAAGCACAAAGCATTAATCATCTCAGACAAATCTGATATTGTTGTTACTCAAGGAGCACAAAGAAAGGATTGGGATTAATTAGGAAGCGAGTCGTCCAAACAAATAAGTGCTTGAAACAAAATAATTACTTTTCCATGCGTGGATGTACGAATGAGAGAGGTGGATTTATTCCTTCCACTTTTTGTGGGGAATCAGATGAAATATGGCTGTGGAGGGAGGACAAGGAAGAGGGAAGAAGAAAGGAGGGAGGTGAAATGTATAAAATAGTTATTAACTGGCAAATCCCTGCATGACAGTTAGTTGGACAGACAGAAAATTCCGGCTTTATTTGTGAAATTCCTTGTGGTACTGGAGATGCAGGGACCACAGCATGGCTTTAAGGGTAATTCTGGCTATTCTTACAGCAAAATAGCTCCCAAGAAATTCACCATGCTTTCCAAACAGGACAAGATTTACTCCTGAGAGTGAATATCTGGTTTATGATGAAAAGCTGGAATGCAAGGAGCCAAGCCAGGATGCTCAGGGAAGCTGCTGAGTGAAGAAATATTCCTTCTTTAAACTAAATCTCTGCAGAACACACAGTGGAAGGGCTGGGGGCTTGTTCAAAGCCATCACCCCCCTTTTTTGGGTTTAGATTCCCTCCAGATAAACCCCAGAATTGCTGAGGGTGGTGCTGTGTGGGCTCAGCCCAGCGCAGAGTGGAGCTGCCGATGGACTGAAGGTGGCAGCTCCGAGCTGCGCTGGAGAGTTTGGGTCTAAAACTCCTGAAAACCTAATTTCTCCCTCATTTCTCCCTCTCTCTCTCTCTCTCATTTCTCAAATCTGCCGAATCCCTCGTTACATCTCCCTTTAAACGCGTCGCTTGTGCCTTAACAAAGCTGTGCCCCCGGCATGGCTCTGCCTCCAAAACCCACGAGCAGCAGAATCTTCCTCTGCTCCACAAATCCTGGACACTCATGGAACAAAATTCAAACTGTTCCCAAGCCCTTGTAATTCCAGAACAAATCCACTCCACTCCAGCAGAGCTGCTCTGAGCTCCTCTAACCCGGAGCAACATCTGCCCCGCTCAGCCGAGCTACCCCTCCGTGAGAATCCCGAAATTCCAGAATTTGGTTGGAAGGGATCTCAAGGATCATCTCATTCCAAACTCCTGTCATAGCAGGGACACCTCCCACTATTCCAGGTTGTTCCAAACCCCGTCCAGCCTGGCCCTGGACACTTCCAGGGTGTGCCAGGGCCTCCTTCACTTCAAGATATGGAGATGGAGGGGCATCTATGCAGTTTTTGGGAATACCAGCAGCTCCTGATGTGTGCAGACTCAGCCCATGCCTCACTTGAGGATGGAATTGGCTTTCCCTGGACACAGAGGACATGGGATTCTCCCCGACAGACACAACAGGTTCAACTGTGAGTGTAAAAAAATCCCTGCTGTGAAACACCCGCACCCCGTTTCCAGATGTGCTCCAGCTGTGGTTTTTATTTGGTCTCTAAAAATAAATCGATATTATTTTTGGAAATAGCAGGGATACATTTATGAAACACTCTCTCTCGCTGAATGTTTATGGATTCCATGTCCACCTCCGAATTTCCTACTGCTAAATCTCCAGAAAGAATAAAGACATTTCAAATAATGAACCCTTATTAAGATTAACTGAGGGAGAGAGCAAAATCTCTTTTTAAACCACAGCTTTTCCAGACTTCTGAGCCTTTGCTTTTAGTTTTAAAAAAAAAATAAATCCCAAACAGCTCCAGAAAATGAGAACAAGCCCAGTTTCTATACAGAGAGTTAATCACAGATTTCTGGCAACAAGGAATTTGCTCTCAGGAGCTGCAGCTCTTGGGCTACTCCTGTTCAGCACTCCAGCAAACTGCACTGTCCAAAGCTGCCAAAATCCCAATATTCCTGCTGCTCCATGGGATTTTCATGAGTGCTTTTGTCCAGCTTAGACCAGGAGCTCCCTCCTCACCCCTGCTGATATCAGTGGCCCTGCCTGTCCTCACCAGCTCCTAAAAAATGCCTTTTTCATGCATCCTGTTGCCTGGCACAGGGAATACCTGGCACCGTGGGCACCAGGATAACCCAGGCTCCCAGCCCTGCCATCATTCCAAGAGCAGCTGCAGCCATTTGGAGGCAGCTCTCACATTTGAAGGCAGGAACAACCCAATCTCCTCCGTGCCCATTTATTTGGATGTCCCGGAAACCTTTGAAAAGTTCCCTGTGACATGTCCTGGCCCTAAGCATGAACTATGTGGATCCAGGGCCGGGAATGGGGAGGGGAGAAAGAGCTTGTTAAAAAAAATAGGAACCAGAGGGGCTCTGGGGAGGAGCAGCTCCTGTCTGGGAGCACAGGGATGAGGGAGATGCTCAGCATTATTTGTAGTCCCAGAGGGGCTGGTGCTGGGAGCTCTCCTGGTTTTCATCTCAATAAACGGCCCAGGCAGGGGAACTTAAATTAGGGAAAGGGGTGAACACAGAGGGGGGAGAATAAACCTCAAAGGCAGCAGTGTTTGTTTTGCAAACACCCCGACAAAGCCTGTCCCTTATCAGCTCAAGGAGCACTCCGAGGGGCTGAAAACATCCGCAGGGCAGTGAGGGACAGCAGGGAAGGAGCCAGGGATGGAGCTGGGGGGCTCTGAGCACTTCTGGGAGCTGGAAGAGCTCTGGGGACAGCATGGGAGAAAGGGGAAAGCAAACCCCAAATCCCCAAATCCGTCTCCCGAAGTTTTGCACCGATCAGTGTGAGCTGGAGAGGCAGAATTGCAGTGCCAAAACACAGAACCCACGGGCAGCAACTCCCCCTCCGAGTGACCCCACAGCCTCGAGTGCATTTACACCTCAGGCTGATTGTGAAAATCAGAAAATCAGAAATATCTTCAATATTTATTGAGCTATGAGCGATCTTAGTGTCAGCTGTAGTTGTGAGTTCCAGCTTAATGCAGATATCAGGACACGAGACCTCCAAGGGCCTTTTTGTCACTGAATTCTGAAATATGTAGCCCTGAATTTCAGATTTGGTGCAGAAAAAATAGTGAAAAGAAACATGTTGAAATGAAAGAAACATGAAATATGTTCACCATATCTTGGGTCTTGGAGTGCTTTGAAATCACTTGATTTTTAGGAGGTGCATTAGCAGGTATTTCTCTCTCTTCAGAAAACATTCTGCACTTTCCGTTTATAAAAAGAATCTGTCTCCTTATTTCTCATGTGCTGTTAATTCCTACTTTATACATAATGAAATAGACACTTGAGAAGTTTGAGTGACTTGATAACCACCCCCAAAAAAACTCCAAAAAATCCATCACTTATCAATGACAATCAGGAATCAAACCCAAAAGACCTTATTTTCTGGCCTGTTGTCTTTAAGAACATTTTAATTAACATTTGGATTAATATTTGAATTATTATATTTAAAAATACTTATATGTAGTGACGGGGTAAAAAAAAAATTAAACAATCGAAAGCAAAGTTGCAAAGGAGGCAACAGTAAATCACTGAGAAATCAGCAACCTCCTTTTACCTGCCTGAAGTCAGCACTTAAAAACCAAGCTTTCAAAACAAGTCTGGCTGCCAAAGCTGCAAATCTCAGTTCTCTGAGAGGAAAAGCAAATCAATGATAATTAAAGCTCGTCTGTAAACGCGGCCCCGGCTCTCCAGAGTGCTGTTAGAATGCAACATTGTCCAGGAGTCAGACCTCTAAAAAACCCTCACAGGCTATTTTCTGGGAGAAGACCAGATCAAATAAATCTTTATTTTCCTAACCTTTGTTAAGTTGCAAGTCTCCTTTTTTGGAAGAAAACCGAACTAACGATCTCGGAATAATCGGGGGTTTCAGTGGACAGGGAACACACAGGGCCCGTTCAGGCATATCAAATAACACAACCCCAAACATCACAGCAGGGAATGGGTCCAAAATATATGTCTGCTTCGGGGGGGGGGGGGTGGGGAATTTTTTTATTTCC
>VZRL01005776.1:263326-279084 GCA_013397895.1 Origma solitaria | reverse complement strand
GGGGGGGTTGGTATATTTTTAATTTACCTAATGTCTACACTAAAAATTCTGCATGGAAAATAAATGTGATTCTTAGTGTAGCAGGGATTACAATGTGGGAGAGTCAATTCTTAGGTTAAACTGAGCATAAAAATGTGATGTATTTGACCACATGGCCTTTTGCTGCTCATAAATTCGTGTTTCTCTTTATTTAATAACTGCTCCATTTGCTTTGTTGTGAACTTATGGCTGTGTATGAAATGCTGCAATATCAGCTACCCAAAACGAAACGGAATTGTTACCATTGTTTGACAACCTGCAAAACACTCCCTCACATCACGGCAAGCACAATGCTCGATTTGCAGCGAGCTCTCGATTCATCATTCCTTCAGGTTTGCTCATTTATGGACCTAATTCTAACAAAAAAAAGTGCATTTTTTGCCCAAGTTTTTTGAACCTGGGGAGAAAATACTGGGGCGAAAGATTCCTGCTTGGTGTTCCATGAGAAACAGTTATTTATATAGCTAGGCACAAGTGTTATGTATATTTTCTGGTGAGTTTTATTCAGATTTAAAGCCCTGGCTTGGACAGGAGCCACAGAACCCACTGAGGATGGGATGCTGTCCCTGCTCTCGGGGGAGAGTCTGTCTCACTGAAGCATCAAAATCACATCGTCTTGTCCACAACTACCAGAAAATAGTTCAACCTTCTACCTTAAACACCTTAAACATGTGTGAGGCTGGGGGGGAATCCTCCTCTCCCAGCTCTCCTTTTAAACTCACTGATTTAAGTTAATGCACAACCAAAATTCGATTTTAACGCAAGTTAACTCGACAGTGTTTTTCTCCTCCTCTGTGTTTTTTGATCCACTACTCCAGGCACCTCTGATGTGCATTAAGAAAAGAAAAAAAAAACCTCAGCTAGCCCCAGCAGTGAAGGTCCTGGCAAGCCCTTCAAACCAGCCCGAATTTCAGAGCCATTCAGCACCTTCAGCTGTCCTTGAGATGAATGGTTAACGTGAGTGTGAAACAACACTGCAAATCAGAGCCCTCATTTGCCAGCATACATCTAAATATAAGTTAAGTGTCTATCTTCGAGCTGCCAAGCCTGATTATTTTTGGCTGGCACACATAATATACAACCCTATGAATCACTCTGTGTAATGCTCCAGGCCTGTGGTATTCTGCTGGCACAGCTTTTGGGAGAGAGGGGGGGAAAATACCGGAGTGGTGAGTGAGGAGTGCTTGGGAAAGGGTTTTTTATGGGGACAGCATCACCTGTAAGGCTGCTCTCCAGTGTGCGTCCGCAGATGCCTCGTCAGGTTGGCCGAGCGTGGGAAGATCTTGCCACAGTACCTGGAACAGGGAAAGGAAACCATGAGGAGAGCCTGGGGATGGCACAGAACAAACTTCACCCCTCGTTCTGACGGTGCCGACAAAATCTGTGTGCTCGGAACTGAGGGGGACAATGGGGAGGACAAAACACCCACCCCGGGGGTCACTGTGGGGATGTGGGAGCACCACGAGAGGCTGGGGGAGCTAGGAGGGCTCAGCTGTAGGTGCATTGTTTTAAAATTTTTCTCTTCTTTCTCATGGAAAATAGAGATAAGTTGCATCCTTGTGTTTTTCTAATCTCTTTGTTTTGGTACTGGATGCTGTAGGGCTGTAGCCAGTCCTCTTGGGGGGTGGAAAACTGTTGACCAATAATTGCTAGACTATTAATGCATATAAAAAGGAAGTATTGTAAATAAATTTTGCCATCTTGCCGTGTTCCTCCCTGACTTGCCTGCGAGCTTCCGCAAATCTCCGCAAATATCAGCAAAATTGCTGCAACACTCAGCCTGGAGAAAAGGAGGCTCAGGAAGGACATTTTCCCCCCACAACTCCCTGGCAGGAAGGTGCAGCCAGGCCGTGTCAGGCTCTGCTCCCAGGGAACGAGGGGCAGAGCAATAGCAAATGGCCTCAAGTTGCACCAGAGGAGGTTTAGATCAGCTATTAGGGAATTTTTCCTCCTAAAGTGTTCTCAGACCTTTGGAATGGGATGCCCAGGGAGGTGGCGCAGTCACTATCCCTGGAAGTGTTCAAAAAAAGTGTGGACATGGCACTTGAGGACATGGTTTAGCTACAGCATTCCTGCTCCGGGGTACAGAGGGTTTAATCACTGCCTGGGCAGATCGGCACTTGAGATGTTTCTGCATCTCCTTTCTAGCCCTGTTGACGTGCTCATCATACACAATCTGCTCTTTCATCCTTGGAATTCACAGAATTTTCTCTGGATAAAGGCTGCAGCGCTGTGCTGTGGGTTGGGAGGCTGACAGGGTGCTTGGAGCAAGGAAATGCAGCTGTAGAAAATTAATAAAGGAACTGCGCCCCACAATAAATCCAGTTCGCAGTAAAATCAAAGAGGTATAAATAAAAACACTAATTGGGAAATACCAAAGATGAGGGGCTGCACTCTGTGACTATGAAGCCAATTGTAGGAGGAAGCTATGACAGATTTTTTTAACTTCAGAGATCTTCAGCTGTCCTGAAGATGAACAGTTAATGTGAGTGTTCCTCAGCAACAGAAACCCAAATGTTAACTTGTGAGTGTGCATCTAAAATTTAAGCTTAGTGCCTTTTGTAAGTAGAAACCTCAAATTTCTAAATACTCAATTGAAATCTGAGCCCGCAGCCTTTGTGGCAAAGTTGAACATAAAAGACACATCAACCAAGGTCTGTAGCCATTTTCTGCACCCAAAAAGTCCCTCAGCAGGAGCCACCATGAGAACCTCGAGGTAAAACTGCGGCAGCAGACTGAGGTTTATTATTAAATACCCATGATCTGCTCCAATTTGGAGCTGGATGGGTACGTGAGGACTTCTGTGGACAGAACTGGATTTGAAAAAGTTGTTTCCTGCATACCATTTTTAAAAATTCGATCATTTTTCCATAGCTGAGGTTGGATTTAGCCAGGACTGGCGTTGGGAACGGCGGCGTTCGCTGCCGCACGCCAGAGACTTGGCCTGGGGAGTTGGGTTTGCTTGAGAATCTCCAGATCCGCTCCCAAGGTTATTAAAAATTACAAAGCAAACAGAAGATGCTGATTCCCTACCAGACAAAACAAGTTATTTCAGAGGGAATTAGTCATCCCAGCTCTGCTCTAATTTGGCCTCTCCTTGTTTTCCCTGCGGGCGGAGATGTCAGTGTGGAGCTGCTCCGCTCCTTGCTGGTGCCCAGGGCAGCTCCCAGCTGGGGTGGCACATCCTGGGGTGTTTCCACATCCCGGGGTGTTTGTTTCCACATCCCGGGGTGTTTGTTTCCACATCCCGGGGTGTTTCCACCCGCTGGGGCTCGATCTGGATGCCGTGGGATGCTCGGCTCACCTGCAGGTGTAGCGCTCCTTGCCCTTGCGCAGGATGGGGTCGGAGAGCGTGGGCGGCGGCGATCGGAAGTTGAAGGGGTGGTGGGGAAGGGGCTGCAGGGACGAGCCAGAGTCAGCCTTCATGGCTGCAAAGCTCTCCAGCTTCTCCGTCATGGTCTCGATGGCCGACATCTGCAAGGACAAGGGGAGAGCTCCTGTCAGAAAAATCCCTGGGAAGGGCAGGATGTGATGCACGAAACATCAGTTTGGTTGGTCAAAGCCTCTTGCTTGGTGTTTGCTCTCCTGGAAGGTGGAGGGAGTGGGAAATGGAGCCCCTGGATCCAGCCAGGAAAGGCAGGAATTGTGCGTTGGTCATGGAGAAAGCAGGAAAGGCACAACTGGCAAAGCCAAGCATTCAGGTCCCAGAAATTTGCACTTGCTCACTTCCTGCGATGTACCTGTGCTCACT
Source organism: Origma solitaria (assembly GCA_013397895.1). Taxonomy (NCBI): domain Eukaryota; kingdom Metazoa; phylum Chordata; class Aves; order Passeriformes; family Acanthizidae; genus Origma; species Origma solitaria. Next base: position 275,294 of record VZRL01005776.1, on the reverse strand, counting down.
TCCAGCATTTTGGGTTAAAACTTATCTCAGAATACACCAGAGACATCCATTTTTCCAGGAATAACACAAACTAAACACCATGGTCAGAGGTAGAGCTCAGTACCCAGGCCCACACCAAAGCCCTGGGGACGAGGGAGGTCTGAGGTCTCCTGGAGCATCCCAGGGGCTCAGAGGGATGGGACAGGCAGGGACACAACCCCAGCACAGGGGGGACAGAGAAATTTTGGGCCCAAAGCAGAAGAATTGTGGCCAGAGTGGGGTGTGAGGGATGTGTGATGGCTGCTGAGGGAGCTGAGAGAGGAGAGGCTGAGGCTGAAGGGGTGAAGAGGAAGCAGCAGGGAAGGGAGGAGCTGGGATCAGGCTCAGGATGGAGGGGCTCCACAGGGAGTTTGCCTGGTGAAGAGGCCAACGCTTTAATTATGGGTAGGAAAGGTTCAGCAGCCCCTAAAGGTGATGGAGGGATGGGTGGGAGATGGCTGAGCTTCCTGGAGGGAAAGAGAGCTCCAGCCAAACCCTGGCTGTGAGCTGAGGCTGGGTGAGTTACAGTCAGGAGGAGCAACACTGACACATGATGGGAACAGATGGCATGCAGGCCTGGGGATGGGACACCGAGCAAAATGTCCCGGGATGCCTTTATCAGATCTGGTTTGTAGGATTTGGCTACAGCCATGTTCTCACAGACATGAGATTAACCACCACACCACAAAGAGGGAGGAAGGAAAAAACCTGGAGATACAGGAGAAAGGGAAATCAAAATAAAACGGAAAGAATGAAGTCGGACTATGTGCAAAAAAATTTAAAAACAGATCTGCATAAAAATCCCACCTAGAGAACAGCACTTTTGCTTTCATTACAGCACAACAGGAAATCCAAGTCCAAAAGAGCGATGCAGCTCGGAGGATGCTGTGACATCTCCGACATCCAACTCCGTGCACTCCTGAGAGCACTTTGGAGATAGCAGGGGCAGAAAGGAGGGACAAAGCAAACAAGGCAGCAATAAAGCTGCCTCCTGGCTGCGCTGACATCACCGGGCCAGGCGGGAGCTGCGGAGGCAGCCGGGGCGGCAGCGAGGAGCGGAAGGCAGTAGGAAGCCATACATCACCCCAAGATGCTCGATTGTACAGGAAGGGCTGACCTTTTGCACGTTTACACTTTATTAAACTGGGCTTTAGAAGGGGGGGGAGGGCAGAGGGGGAAGAGAGCCAAGATATTGTTTAAAAATATACGGCTATGAAGAAAAATTGTCTTCATCACCGCAGAAGACATTGTGGAGGGCTGACAACCATTCATAAGCTGTAAAAAAGAGGAGTAGTAACCCCCATTTCCCGATAATAGATCCACAGCCCCTTAGCTGGAGGCTCCCAGCCCATGATAAATAGTAACTAATACTTAGCACCAGCCACTTGAAAAGGTTACTTGATCATTTACAGCACCAGCTCTGCCCCAGCTGCCAGTCATGCAACAAAACCATCACGTTAAAAAGCTCTCCGGACCTTTCAGAGCCGTGCTCTCAGCCCTTCACAGAGGTACCTGGAGCTCTCCTTTGTTGTGCCCTGTTCTTTAGGCACTTAGTCAGAGATATTTGCTGGCTTGAGAGCCGTAGGCTGGTTTTAAAATTCTAAACGCTGGCCACGGCTTCTCCGGTGGCAAAGGCACTTTGCTATTTAGGGAACAACTGCCTGGTTATAATAAAACAGAAAAGAAACTTAACAGGTGAGGAAAGGCTTTCCATTAAGTTATCAAAAAGTTACACCGGTTATTTATGTTGTCCAGAGTTTCATTTGGAATAGACAATGTAGGAAAACTCCCAGAGAGCAAAGGAACTTCTGCCAGTGACTGGCTAAGAAATAAGAGCTGCCTGAAATTCATTTTGAGAGAGGAAACATCTCCTGAATGCTTTTATCACATCTTCTGGCTTCATCCCATCCCAGTGAGGGCACTCCAAGAGAGCTGGGGATTAGTCACAGAGGAAAAGGCTGAGACCAGACTCGTGTTTAGAGTGAGACAAGCCTGGGTAGAACGTGACTGTGACTGACCCGGCACGGGAACGTTGGTTGTAATGAAGAAAGCAGGAGCAGGAACCCTGAAAATGTGATTTCTTAGGAAAAGATGCAGGATCCAGAATTCTTAGGAATGCTGAATCCAGGGAATGGTCACGGCCCCAAGGCTGCCAGAGGGTGGGATTGTTGGGGTGTCCAGTTCAGGGCCAGGAGTTGGACTGGACGGTCCTTGTGGGTCCGTTCCAGCTCAGGGTATTCTGCGATTCTATGATAATATTGGAGGGGGATGTGGTGGTACAGATCTCCCACATTCTGGAACAAATGCCTGTGTTCCCTCAGTGTGTCTGAAATACCTGATGGACTGCAGCCTGGGAACGGCGCCTCTCCAGATCAAGTGATCTGAACACATCGCCTGCTTTATTAAAAGTCACTTATCAGGAAGCTTTGGGCTGCAGTGATTGTACGTTTGAGGCTATTCTGCGTGATAAGCTGTTAGAGATAACCAGACCTTCCAGATCTTTTCACTGCCATGGGAAGAGGACGTGGTCAGGATTTCGGGAACAATGTTAACAACCTTCCACCCAGAGCTTGCTCCTGCTCGGGGTCTGAACGTTTCTCATCGTCTCCTTGGGCTGCTTTGCCACGCTGGCTCCTCCCTGCTATCAGATTCTTTACAGGCAGATATCCCCACTATTCTAACTCACACAAACACAGGATGTTCCTGGCCAGCCTGTCACCATTATCCAGCCTGGATGAAGGAAAAATCGGGGGAAGTTATTAACCAAACTCTGAGGCTGGTGCGAAACAATGAGGGAACTAAGTTTAGCTGTGAAAGCAACCAGGACCCAGCTTTCACAAACCTGCCAGTTATTTATCTAAGGTGGGAAACATTATCAGGGCAGAACAATGGTTGTGAATATAAAGGAGAGCACAATGAGGACCACGGAGCTGGGATCCCAGCCTGGTCACGGCCGGAGGGACGGGGAGAGCTGGGGACTGTCCCTGCCTTTGGAGCAGCACAGCTGAACCCACGGCCTGGCACTTCCACACGCTCGTCGCGAGGGAAGGGAATTTCAGGAAATGTAGAAAATGCTGCTGTCTGGGGGCTGGGCAGTCCTTCTGCACTTTGTACCACTGCAAATGACCCCAGCAGGTGTTCCCAAAGGGAAAACCATGCAGGCATTCTGGGCTGTGGAAGGGGAGTTTGGCAGATCCCATTAGCTGCCCAGCCCTCATCCCATTTTTTTCTGGTAATGCAAAAGAAACAGCAAGGCACAACTGCCATGATCCTGAAACCGTGTGTGAATTCAAAGTGTCTGAAAGGAGCTGGTGGAAAACAGTGGAAGACTCTGATCCCAGTTACCCCAGGGGCCTGAGTGTACCAGTCCCACCTCAAACCCCTCGGCGTTCCATCAGCACGGCGAGACAATGTCACTGCGTTTACCTGGGGGTGAAAAAGCAGCGGGGAGGGTCGCAGGTACTTCTCCTTGAGGGCACCCACGGGGTCTGTCACCTTCCGCTTCTCCACCCTGCTGGACAACAACACAGAGGGTTACATACCTCACAGGCAGCCTGCTGAATGCTTAAATCATACAAAGTTATTCTCCTACTCCCACAAACGTCTTCCTCCTCCTTCTCCTGGACACTGCAAATTCTGACACGCAATTACCCCGCAGAAAGCGCGGGAAGCAACATGAACGTGAATCCCCTCCTTTGGGCAGTGTTTTTTTAGCCATCAGGCTGATGGCTGAGAAAACATTTTGTTCTTACTCTGCTGCAGTGGTTTATAAGCTTCTGCTGTTGGGAAATGTCATGGAAAACCCTGAGTTTAGAGCAAAAGTGTCTGAGCAGGAGAAGCTCTAGGGTCCACAGCAGGCAGCCCCCGCATGGAAAGAAAATCGTTTTTGAGAGTTGCATTTATCTGAAGAGTTAACACAGGGCCAGACTGTGCAGCCCCAAGCGTGCTGAAATCATTAGGTGTTTCATATTTGTTTCCTCCCTCCCAGCTGAGACATAATTTGCATTGAGTTTCTTTGGCAAGTCCATGCGGACAACGATTTAAAACGCGAGGAACTGGTGGGAGAATTCTGAAGCGACTCAGAAAACCGAGTTCTTCTGATATCACCTTGATCTATTCAAACATTTGATGTTTGAGCATCTGAGGTGCAGAAATGACCCTAAAGTGAGGCTCCTATTTTTGAAAATATTGGCTTTGCTTTCACTAAATATTCTACTTGCAGGGAAAGTGAGGTGTGGAATCCCCAAAAAGGCAAACTGAAATGTCCTCTGAGGAAAAAAAGCGTTGTGGAAGTAACTCCAACAAACACAGCTGCATCTTTAAATGGCTGGAATCGAGTCCATCCAGCTAAACCAGCAGAAATCCAAGAGTAAGAGTAATTTTAACTACATTAGTCCAGCATAAATTGAGAGCAAATTATTTTAGCTGCATTTCAGCTGATTGGTGTGTGGATCAAATTACCAAAGAGTTTAAAGAAGAGTCCTGCCGGGTGCAGTCAGCGAACTGTGCTTAATCTGCATTTAATTCTTCTTGGGTAGAGGGAAAGAGAAGAGCTGGATTGGAAACACAGTCAGAATTAGGGGGCTTTGGAAGGTACGTGCTTTCATGGGTCTGAGTTGTCAGAAAAACCAAAGAAGAAGTAAAAAGTTGCTCCCTGAGCTCCCCTGAAACACCCAAGGGAACATCCCTGATCCCAGCAGAGCCACCTGGGGAGAGCCCTGCCTGCTCCACATGCGTAAAATGTGGGGAACTGACAGCATTTCCCCAAATCTGCCATCTCCCAGCGTCGGGAATGGAAACACAAGGCCCAAACGTCCCCGTCAGAGCCGAATTCCACAGTGCCCGGAGGATTAAGCCGATCGTTTCAGTCCAGTGCCTGAGAACGTCACCCTCACAGGCCGAGCTAAAAACTGCCCCCATTTCAGGCTGTCTGGCTACATTAAATTATATCACCAGGAGAAAATGTCAAGGATTTAAGTGGCCTTTGGGAGAAAAAAATGAAGGAGCCAAATGATGTGAGAGAGTCTGATAAAGGGAAGTTTAGAAACAAAATATTTCCATATTTTTCAAGCTGGGACTTGGAAGCTGGGCTGTTTAGCTCATTACATCAGGAGTCTGATTCGCAAGCAACCCCACCGCTGACTTTCTATTTTAACACATGGCTAAAACGATGTGCATCCCATGGAATGCAACAAACGATGGCCCCATCCTTCACTTCCATCTGTCTTCTGCGCCTTTATGGTTTTCCCGAGGCTGCTGTTTTAATTGGCAGTGGCTTTTCCAAGCCGTGTTGTTTCAGCATTCCTGCTGAGAATGCCCAGAAGTGGCAGGACTCTATGTGGATTCTTTTGCCTTCCTGTCCCATTTATTGATTTTTTTTTCCCCCCAGGAGTACTTTTTACAATCACTGTTCACACCATGCCTGATTTCTCCCGGAGGAGATGGCCATGGTGGGTGTCAGGCAGGACACAGCACCTCCAGGGCTGGGAGGTGTCCCCATCACAGGTGGCATCGTGTGGGCACGCAGTCCCACATCAGCCCCGCGAGCTGGCAAAGCGAGAGACGCTCGTTTCGTAGCCAGCACTGAGGGCTCACTAATCCTCATCCCAGCCGACAGCTCCTTGGCCTGGCCAGACACTGACATCACTTTTTCCCACAGTTATCAGCCCTGCGACAGCGGCCGGTGGTGACATCGGAGCTGTCGTGGTGCTCGCAGCCCTTTGAGCGCTCATCCCGGCGCTGGCTCCGTCACACCGCGGTGGCTCTGAGGCTTTCCAGGGACACAGCAGACCCTGCAGGGGACAGCCATTCACCTCCCAGCAGGCTGGGCACAGCAAGGACCACCACGCATTCAGCACGAGGAATGCAAGGACAAAGCGTTCACCTCCACGAGCCGAATCCAGGAGCCCTCCTGGCCAAGCACACAGATCCAAATGAATACTGTGGAGCATTTAGATGTGGTAGAATATAATTTAGAGGTGTTGCTTTCTAAATCAAAGTAGTTCAGGACACTTCTTTTCACTGGCCTTTGCTAAAATCAAACTTGCCACATCCACCTCATCCGTGGCAGGAGGAAACCAAAGGTGATGGGTAACAGACAAATTTACTGTTACCCTCACCACAAAGTTTTAATAGTTTTCCTTTGGAAACGGGTTTTATAAAAAGCTCTCAAGCAACAAAAGGCCCAAGTTTTCCCTTTGCACCTCCTCCTGGATTGATTCCTCCTGGAAGTTTAGCTGGCATTTGGATAACTTCACCCAGCCTGCTCTACACACGCCTTCCACGTTCAGCTCATTCTGACGTAACCCATCAGGCCCTCCTCAGAACCATCTGTTCAAGTGACACCAGAAAGGCCTTGTTATCTCCCAAGAAAGATAAATCTGTGAGAAACGTATCTGGGAGAGATCTGGGTAGTAACATGCTACCATGTGTTTACACAGTACTTGTTACTCCAAGAGTAACACGTTTTGGCAGGTTGGGTCTGCAGCAGCAGCTCCTCCAAACTGAAAAACCCCAAGAAAAGGCATTAGAAGGAAAGAGGGAGGGTGGGAGGAAGAAAGGTGAAGCGGCTCACAAAAGGCCGTCAAGCCAGGCAGTGGGAGAGCTGCATTCCAGGCTCCCAGGGCTCCTGACTCATTCCCAAGCCATGAGAGCCTGGGGCTCCAAGGCATCTGAACTCTGCATTCTTATGGAATCAAACCTCTGGAATTTCCCCAGCAGAAGTGCCATCTTAGCGATGGCTCGTGGGAGAGTCCTTAAATAGGTCAAGTTTCTTCTTTATCAAAACAAGGATGTGTTCCTTACACATTGATTATGAGGGCTCCTCACAATTACTCAGCCCTTTCCATTCAGGAAATTCAATGTGTTGAGAGGAACAAACAGCTACAGGAGATGTTCACTGCTCTTCCCAACCAACCTGCATCCTCCCCAGCCTCAGGGTGTGGAGTCAGCTGGAAAAGGAGCTGGTTAGGGAAAGGCTTAAGGCAGGGTATGTCAATACCTGTAGATGGGGTCCATGAAAAAGGGCGATGGCTTAGCGTAGTGCAGGGAAGGCTGCTGAGGCAGCTGGGACTGGGAAATCTTAGGTAAGACCTCACTTGCCATCAGCTTCCTCTCCCCATAAATGTGGTTTTTCCTTGGCTCTCTCCCTCCGTTCTGGCTGGCTCGGATGCGGTTGCCAATGCTCAGATCCAGTGGCTGCTCCTCCCCTGAGGAGGGGGCTGGGAGGACCTTGGGGGGCGGCAGGATTGGCTTAATCTCTTTTGGCTTCGTGGTGAGATCAAAGGGGGACTCCGAGCTGGTGCCGCCGACTTTGTGGAGGTCCCTGGGTGACTTTGGTTCTGCCTTGACCAGCAAGTTGTGATTGAGGGTCCGCTCCGTGAAAGGGTAGAGGGAATGGGGGAAATTGGGGAGGAACTGGAAAGGGAACATGGAATGATACGGGAGCGAACCCATCTTTTTCTCCTGCATCCCCATAAAGCCAGGCCCAAAATACTTCTCTGCGATGGAGGCGATAGCTTTAATAGAGTCATTGGCTGCCCCCGTGGTGGGCAGCAGGTGCTCCTCGGGGGGAGGAAAGAAGGAATGCTGAGAATAGAAGAGAGGGATCTCGCTCGTGGTGTTGGTGGAACTCGCGGACACCGAGCTGCTGACGAAGTCTGGCTTGGTCTCCATTTGTTTGCTCTTGTCTTTCGTTTTGTCCCTGTCGCTCTCTGCGTCACTGTCCAGGTCAGAGCCGGTGCCGGTCGTGGTGTCCAGATCCGTGCCCGTGGTTGTATTGACATCCTCAAAGTCACTGCCATCGGACATGTCACTGTTCCTGGCTTTTAGCTTCTCCAGGTAGGAGTTCTCCAGGCTGCTTTCACATTTCTCCTCGCCTGAAGGGGCCTGGTTGCTGTTGCTCACTGCGGAGATGAGCGGCAGTGCCGGGTTTCCGAGGGGGCTGGGGAGCTTCGCGTCCGGAGTGTGGTTGAGGGGACTTTTGAGCAGTTGCGTGGGCGGTAACAAGGGGGGCCTGGGGTACAGAGAGGGTGGAAAAATCCCCGGGAATCCCGGGGTGAGGGCGGGGAAGGCTGGGGGAGCCGGCGAGAACGGGAGCCCAGCTGGATGCGGGCGGGATGGGAAATACTCATTAAACCCCAGGCTGGTGTGGTTGAGGTTGGGAGAGGGCTTGGATTTGTCCATCATGGAAGTGGGCGTGAGGGGGAGGCCGGGGGCGAAGATTCCGGCGGGGCTGTAATGGTTCTTGCCCTCGCAGAAGCGCCGGTGCTTGTTGAGGGAGGAGGTAGTGCTGAACATCTGCCCGCAGTCCTTGCACTTGATCTGCGTGCGGCAGTCCGCGTGCATCCGCTTGTGGCGGCACAGGTTGGAGAACTGCGTGTAGGATTTGTGACAGACCTCACCTAAAGCGTCAACAGGAACCAACAACAAAAGCGATATGAAATTAACAGGAAAATAGCAGGGATTCGACACAGGATTCACCAGTTGCCCCCATCCCTGCTGCCCCATCCGCTCCATCCCTGGGATCTCCCTCCCCCGGAGATGGAAGAGCAGTGGAACGCCACCACCTTTCCTTCTGGATGGAGCCCATCCTGGAGAATCCCTCAAGAAATCGGAGGGGATGTTCTACTCCTGCTGAAACTTTTGAGGAATTTTTAGTAAAGATAGTCATGGAATCATAGAATGGTTTGCTTGGGAGGGACATCTCATCCCACCCCTGCCATGGCAGGGACACCTTCCACTGTCCCAGGCTGCTCCAAGCCCTGTCCAGCCTGGCCTGGGACACTTGCAAGGATCCAGGGGCAGCCACAGCTGTTCTGGGCACCTGTGCCAGGGCCTTCCCATCCTCACAGAGCAGAATTTCTTCAGTCTATCCAACCTAAATTCCCCCTCTTTCAGCTTGAATGCATTTCCCCGTGTCCTGTCTCTCCGAAGTCCCTTTCTGGCTTCCCTGCAGACCCTGGCAGGAGCTGTGAGGTTTCCACACAACCTTCTCTTCTCCAGGCTGAGCATTCCCATCCCTCCCAGCCCAGCTCCATAGGGAAGATGCTCCAGTCCCCTCAGAACGTCATTGCCCTAATCCTACATTTTCATGATAAAATCTGTTTATCCCAGCTCGTCTGCTTCCCATTAGCCCTGGCATGGCAGGAAGCACTGAGGGCTGGAGGGGGAAGAACTTTGCCTCATTTAATCAAACCTGCCCTTCCTTAATGCCCTCAGTGGTACAGAACCCCTCCAGGGGGATGCTCTATAAATCCCCTGCCAGCCAGGCCTGGGTTCTGCCAGGGCTGGGATCTCTTTTTTTAATCCATTAAATCAGTCCAACACCCCTTCCCTGCTAAGTGAGGCCACATCAGCGTTTTCTTTAACGACCTGTAAATACCAAGCTTTCAAAACATGGATTTTTATGACCCTTTCACCTCCAGACTTTGCTGATGTGGAAGGAACAGGGCAAAGCGAGACAGAAATCCCACCCCAAACTTTTCTACACATCAAAACGCTGGGACTTTTTATTATCTGGAGCCTCTTTCAACATGGGAATAAATGTGGTGGTGAATTAACACACTCCTTCCCCCGGGGAACTGCTGTTATCACCCTTTTGTGAGCAGGGAAGCTGAAACAAAGCAGGGGAAGGACATTGTTTGGAGTTGGACAGGCAAGGACACGATTCCGAGTTCTGACACCCAATCTTCCAGCTCAGGGACACTCAGTGCTCCTTCCTTCCTCCCAGCTTTACTGATAGGTGCATGCGAGCACGATTTTCCCTGTATTTTCTCTCTAAATTTTTCCTAAATCTTTAGGATTTACTTCAGTGCTTGAATATCAAACGACTGGCGGGAGAGTACTTCATTAGCAGCTCTGAAAATATAATAAATTCCAATCGAAATTCAATGCAGAGGTGGATAAAATGGAATGAATTTGACATTTCAGTTCGGATGAGCACCCCAAAATCCAAAGGACTGTCACTGAAGGCATTGGTTTCTGACTGCACTGGAAATTTAGGCTGCACTGTCTGTCCCCAGAGTGTTTCAGCCTCTCTGCCTTGGGCCCTGACCCAGCCCAGAGCTGCAGGGAAGCACAAACAGAACCACAATGTCATCACAAGAGTTTGGGTGCTTGAGCCAATCCTAATTTTTGGCAATCACACTTTAAAATCTTGGGTCAGGTCTCCTGAACTGCCCTTAGTGCACACACAGAGTTTTATGGCTGTTGTAAGTATTATTTCAGCTACCTTAGACTTGCAAAGAAAGGGTTTATTTGGCTTTTTAACTTCATTTTAAAGTGTTTTCTTAAACAATATCCAAACAGAGTTCTTAGAGGAACCACTGCTGGATTTATTTTCCATAAAAATTCAGCACTACTGAATTTTATTTCCATGATAGTCTCTTAAATACAACAATCCCTATTTTTTTCCAAGGGAATCGGGCAATCACCAGCCCTGGAATTGCTCAAAAAACCTGTGGAGGTGGCTGGCACCTGGGGACAAGGTTTAGTGGTGAACACAGCAGTGCTGGATTAAAGGTTGGAGTTGATGATCTCAGAGGGCTTTTCCAACTGCAACCATTCTATGATTCCAGGATTCTTCCCTTTTTCACCCCAGGAATTGTTGCTAGATATATAAATACTGCACAAAATTCCCTAAGGAGAAGTATTTAGCTCTGAGAACTCTCATCATCCTTCTAAAATAAAGAAAACTGGAAAATTTCTGTCAAATCTCCAGTTACCCAACGATTTAGTAACTGCATGGAATGTCCTCTCTTGCCCTTCTGATTTCTGCAGTTATAAAGTAACAGGTTTGGGGTCTTTCGAAAGCCAAATATAATACTGTAAAAAATTAAACACACACAGAAAACCCTTCCTTCCTTTGAACAGGGGGGAAAAAAAAAACCATCCTGGTGAATCTTGCCCCATGGATTTGAAGCTGCTGATGGATTCCACATCAATGGACAAAACAACCTGACACGTCTGACCAGGCCAGGATCCCTCTGCAGTCGCTCCTCATGGCTGATTTGGTCTGACAAGTCCCTAATTCTGATGAGGTGAGAGTGAGGGGATTATGAGGAGAAATCCCTCATCTCCCCGCAGCAATCCTGGGAGTCAAATTATCCCTTTCATGTGCCCAGTGAAAGATCGCGGCAAAATGAGCGAGAGGAGCGTTTCTTCTTCCTCCGCTGACACCCAGCTGATTATCTCAGGGCCCTGATTATCTCAGACATTAATGAAATGAGTCTCCCAGGATACTCCTGCATGCTGTTCCCATTAAACCAACAGGGGAAAAAAAGGCAGGAGTGGCTTCAGTGGTTCCCTAGCGTAACATCAAAGCCTGGAATCAAACCCAGATCGCGGCCCATGCCTGAAGGACGCGTTCTGAAGTGTCAGGAAGTGATCCCTAAAGTTCCTGGAGCTTTGTTGTGACACCGTCCACCTCTCTGCACAGTTATTCAAACCCAATGGGTGCTGTGTCAATTAAAAAAATATACAGCCCTGGGAATGACAAGGAATGAGATGGGTGGCTCTCCAGGGAAAACGCCCTGGAAATATCCCACCGAGGAGAGCACTGAGGACAGAGTTAATCTGCTGTTTGTTTGGCTCCCAGCATTATCTAGATGAAACACGCAGTAAATAAAGAAGAAAAAAACCCTCTCTTTTTAAAAAACACCTTCTCATCTCTGTGATTATTCCAAGTTCTTTACAGTGGCTCCAGGATTTGAGGCACCCCTGCAAAACATTTCGATCAGGCTGTGCCAGCTATTTATTTATGTCACCAACAGGAACATTCAAAAACGATTAAGGCAAAAAAAGACGAGAGAAGGAAAAGATATGAGAAAATGGCATCGCTGTGACCGCTGAGAGACTCAGCTTTTAACTTGTCAAGAAAGTCAAAAACTGCCACGAATGTTTACTGAAAAAACAGGGAGCATGCAAAAAAAAAAAAAAAAAAAAAAAAAAA
>VZRL01005776.1:246523-263281 GCA_013397895.1 Origma solitaria | reverse complement strand
AAGAAAAAAAAAAAGAAAAAAAATCATCTTGTGCTCTGAGCTATAAAATTACAGCAGCCGGGGATGGGAGGGCTGGGGGCCCCTGCAGGATCCCTGCAATTACAGCCAGCCTGGGCTGGTGATGGCCGTGACAACTTACATATGAAAGGTTTGACAGTGCTGTGGATGTGCTTGTGCTGCTTGAGGCCCGAGGAGGTGGCGAAGGTCTTGCCGCAGTCGGGGCAGGCGTGGGCCCGTGCCCCCACGTGCTGCGAGCGGATGTGCCGCTGGAGGTTGCTGGGGTCCGTAAACACCTGCGGGGCAGAAATGCTTTCAGGAGGGGGAAAGGCACGAGGAAAAGAGCCTACATGTGAAAAATCGGCTGTTTTGTTGGGTTTTCTTCCACCACAGCTCATGGGGTGAGGAGTGTGGGATGGACAGGTGAGAACAGGTAATGCAGGAGCTCTGTTTGTGCCCTGCCAGGTTGTGGCACCTCCCCAAGTGTGTGGTGCTGGGGCTGAACAGGTCTGTGGCACTTCCCTGAGTGGTGCCCAGGGCAGAACAGGTCTGTGGCACTTCCCTGAGTGTGTGGTGCTGGGGCTGAACAGATCTGTGGCACTTGGGGCTGAACAGGTCTGTGGCACTTCCCTGAGTGGTCCTTGGGATGGAAAAGGTCTGTGGCACTTCCCTGAGTGGTGCTTGGGGTGGAACAGGTCTCTGCTCTCCCACATCTGCCCAGCACAACCCTGACCACCACCCCAGTACCCAGCAAATGGCCAAAGGGGAGTGGGACAGGAGAGGGCTGAGGTCCACACCCCCAGTGGGATGCTCAGGACAGCAAAAACACCTCTTCTCCCTGGGACAGGGACTGTGGGGTCACCTCTCCCTGTACCACCCTGCTCTGACCCCGCAGGGGTCATCCATCCCCTGCATCCCTTCCCCAAATCCCAGTGTCCTCTCCCAGGTGAAGCCCCCCATGGAAACTGTCCTGCAGCCCTTCCCCAGGTCCCAGTGTCCTCTTCCAAGTGGAGACCCCATGGACACTGTCACCTGCAGCCCTTTCCCCAGGCCCCAGTGTCCTCTCCCAGATGAAGCCCCCCCATGGACAATGTGTCCTACACCCCCAATCTGAGCCCCGCCCCCCAGGTGGAGCCCCCCACGGTGGCCATGTCCTCACTGTACCTTAACACAGTTTTCACATTCGAACCGTTTCCCACTGTCATGAGACATTTGGTGACGAATCAGGTTGGATTTCCAGTTGAAAGCCTTGGGGCACTGGTCACACTTGTACTCCCTCTCCTCCGTGTGGATCACCATGTGCTGCTCCAGGCTGGCAAAGAGAGACAGGCTGACCTCTGGGGCACCCAAACCAGGCCCTGGGGCAGGTCTGAGACCCAGAGAGGTGACAGCGATGGTGACACAGAAGCAGCTGTGGGGCCTGGGGGGTTTGCAGTTACCTGGTGCCTCAGAGCAGGAAGGGGGCAGCTCATCGCTGTGAGAAACGCAGTGACACCCAAACACCATTTGATTTTTTTACATTTATTTCCCTGATTGAAGATGCCGTGTTCTGCCTCAAAATGACACTGTGTTTTATGCTATTTCTTATTAATATCTGAGTCCATTCCCAAGGGGGGAAAGGAAAGTAAAACCAGCCCTGACCCTGAAGGTTCCTGAAGGGAAAAATGGGCACTGTGTGACCAAAACTCCTGTGGCATCCCCCTGGGGGAAGAAAAGGTATTTGCTGCTGCTGAGACTCTCACGTGTCCATTTTCACGGGCACCCGGCCCATGGCCTCCCAGAACACAGGGATTCAGCGTTTGGAAGAAACACGATAAGGTGCAAACACGTTTCACTTCTAAATGTCAGACATCTTTGATTACTTCACTCAGCAATTTCACTTTCTGCCAACTGGCAGTGTCTCCGGACCAGGGGGATGGTGGCAATCCCGAGTGGCTGCTGGCACAGGGCCACAGCAGGGGTGGCACACGGTGCTCCAGTGCCATGGGAAACCTGCGCCTCCCTGGCCAGGAGTCCAATCCTGCACGTCTCAGCCATTAAATCCTGCACCTCCCTAGCCAGGAATCCTGCATCTCTCTGGCCAGGAATCCTGCACCTCTCAGCCATTAAATCCTGCATCTCTCAGACCCTTAAATCCTGTATCACTCAGGCCAGAAATCCTGGACATCTCAGCCAGAAATCCTTTACCTCTCAGCCAGAAATCCTGCACATCCCAGGTCAGGAATCCTGATCCTCTCAGGCTGGGATTCCTGCATCTCTCCAGCCAGGAATTCTGCACTTCCCAGGCCTTTCTCCTCTCAGCCCTTAAATCCTGCATTTCTGAGGCCAGAAATCCTGCACATCTCATGTTGGGAATCCTGAACTTCTCAGCCATTAAATCCCGTATCTCTCAGGCCAAGAACCCTGCACATCTCAGACCCTTAAATCCTGTATTTCTCAGGCCAGGAATCCAGCACATCTCAGACAGAAATCCTTCACCTCTCAGCCAGAAATCCCACACATCTCAGTCAGGAATCCTGCTCCTCTCTGGCTGGGAATCCTGCTCCTCTCAGGCCAGGAATCCTAACACATCCCAGGCCAGGAATCCTCCACCTCTCAGCCATTAAATCCTGCGCCTCTCTTGCTAGGAATCAAGCACATCTCAGACCCCTAAATCCTGCACATCCCAGGCCAGGAATCCTGATCCTCTCAGGCTGGGATTCCTGCATCTCTCCAGCCAGGAATTCTGCACTTCCCAGGCCTTTCTCCTCTCAGCCCTTAAATCCTGCATCTCTCAGGCCAGAAATTCTGCACATCTCAGGCTGGGAATCCTGCATCTCTCCAGCCGGGAGTCCTGCTCCTCTCAGGCCAGGAATTCTGCACCTCTCTGGGCAGAAATCCTGCACTTCTCAGGGCAGGAATCCTGAACATCTCAGACCAGCAATCCAATTCCTCTTAGGCTGGGAATCCTGTACCTCTCAGCCCTTAAATCCTGCATATCTGATGCCAGGAATCCTGCTCCTCTCAGCCAGGAATCCTGGACCTCTCAGGCCAGGAATCCTGGACCTCTCAGACCTTAAATCCTGCACCTCTCAGCCAGAAATCCTGCACATCTCAGACCTTAAATCCTGCACCTCTCAGCCAGAAATCCTGCACATCTCAGACCTTAAATCCTGCACCTCTCAGCCAGAAATCCTGCCCATCTCGGGCCAGCCCTGGGAAACAAGGAAAGAAAATCTGCATCCTTTGCTTCCTTTGGGGTGGTCTGAAGGAGTTACAAACTCGTCTCTCTCACTGTTAATTGTGAGGAAGAGCAGCTCACACAGAATCTGCTCCTTCCCGAAATCCCTCCAGGTGGATATGAACCCATTCCTACAAAACTTTAAAGCATGGCTGTATTTTTATAAAAACATTAAAGCTGAACTCTGCTGGCAGATCCTGCCAGTCTTCATTAAATGCCACAGGGAGGAGACTCCCTGGGAATTTCCAGAGAGCCCGAGGGGTTCAGGATCCCAGGAATCATCTCAGCCTTGGCCACGGAGCACCCAAAACTCCTCAGCCCTGCCTTGGAGCTGCTCCCTGGGAGCACCAGCCCTGCTTCCAGCCAGATAATTCATATTCACGGACATGCCCCTCATAAACTGCCAACCCACTCATTTTAAAGCAGCAATATTCATTTTGCTCGAGAAACGGTGCTCTTAAAATGACCAGATTTTTTACACACGCAAAGTAACACAAACCTTTCATATGCACATCCGAAAATACGCTCCTGTTAACTGTGATTTATGAGTTTATTTGGAGCAAATATGGACAAACTAATATGCTGTTTAGAGGCAAGTACCTACTGGGATTAGCAAAACATTTATTTATTTAGTCAGCTGCTAAATGCTCAATTTCAGGTCCCCAGTGGCACCCTTGATTTCATCTGTATTAACTTTGAAAAATTCTAAAACCATCCAGGCACTCTGAGTGGGTTTATTTTGTGTTTTAGTGATTTTAAACTTGGCAGATTGATGGGGGAGAGGTAGACGAGGACATTTCCTCCCCACCCCCAGCGTATCAAAGGCTGAACAGAGATGCTGCCAACTCTCTTTTCCCTTGTCAAAAAAATGAGCTTTGTATTATGCCAAAATTTTGAGTCTAAAAGGCAAAAAACCCAAGGCCACATTGGCAGTCAAGATCCCCAGGGAGCCAGGAACACCCAGAGGTTACAAATAGGATACAATACATACATTTCAGAAGGGTATTTTATAATAAACAAAAAATTAGAGAGTGCTAGGAGCTAAAGAGGAGAGAGCTCCTGACATCAACAGAAAAAAGAATTAGAATTTTTGCTAAAATACCGAAAACATTTGAAGGAAGTTTGAAGGAAGTTCATGAAAAATATGAAGAAAATTGCAGCCTCTTATTTCTAATGGAGAGTAGCCAAGGTAGAGACACTGGTGAGGGTAAAGATGCCACACTGGGCTGAGGATCCCACAGATAAATCCCAATATCCATCCCACGGATAAATCCCAATATCCATCCCAACTTTGACAACTTCCAAAACACACGAGGCTCCTTTCCATGCAGATGCAGGGAATGCTTTTTAGGTTTCACCTTTCTCTACCTTTTTTTAGATAGATTTCTTTTTCCCCTCACCTCCTCGCCCAGATCAAAGAGCTGAAAGTATCAATGCAATTAAGTTTAAAGTGACAAATGCAGGTTTTTAAATGTTAACCTGAAGTGAAACAGACCTTACACTGGGTTTAACCTCGAGGTTTTTGCTCTGCTCAGGCAGAGGCTGACAGGGGATTGCCAATTCTCACAGTTTTATAACAAATCTTGTGGTGCACAGGGTTTGTTCACCCAAGAAGGCAAAAGAAATGAGTATGTGAGAACTTCAGCCTCCGGTAAACAGAGAAAACTCTGCTTTTATAGAATTTTGTAAAGGCTTTTATCAAGGCTTAGGATGCAAATAAACACAATCTTAAAGTGATTTAAAAAAAGCCCTCAACTTTTAAAGCTGGCTCCTAATATTTAACTATTTGAGTCTCACTTTGCCAATGAATTAGAGAGCTCAAAGATTTCATTACTACCACATTCTGTTTAAAAAAATTCAGATTTTCAGTTAAAACTTATTGGGCCAAAATATTTTTCCTGTGAAAGAGAAGTTTAATTCTCATTTAGAGTTGCCTTATAATCATAATAATAACTGAATAATTGTTGCAAATTAAAAAATGAGCTGGATAATATCCAATCTTCCTTTTTTCCTTTTCACATTTCTGTTACAAGAACGTTTGGTGGACACAAAGAAAATAAAAAATTTGATTGGAATAGAACTTTTTAATTGTTCCTGCCAGATCAAACAGGAGCTGGTGACCATATTAAGAGTTCTTAGGGCATCGACACCTCTTTAAACCCACAGATCTCAAATGACCAAGAATTAAATTGAAAAGAAGTTTTCAAGCACATTTTGACTGAACTAATATCGGCGTTGTTCCCCTTAGAACCAAAGCACAGGAGAGCACAAGATCCCATCCAGGTCTCTCAAAAACAACCACTTAAACTTCCCGTCCACAGCTCTTGGGTGCTTCTACCAACGAGCAATGAAAAGCACCAGTCTGTGAAATTGAGGTGAAATAAAACACTGCCCAGCAGCTAGAAAGGATCCAGAGTGAGCATTCCCTAACCCTGTGGAGAAAGAAAGGCTTCTGTGGGGAAAGGAAAGGTTTATCCCAAAAAGAATATTCCTAAAACCTATGGAGGAAGGAAAGGTTTCTATGGAGAAAGGAAAGTTTCATCCCAAAAAGAACATTCCTAAAGCTGATGGAGAAAGGAAAGGTTTCTGTGGGGAAAGGAAAGGTCCATCCCAAAAAGAACATTCCTAAGCCCTATGGGGGAAAGGCTTCTGTGGAAAAAGGAAAGATTCATCCCAAAAAGAACATTCCTAAAGCTGATGGAGAAGGGAAAGGTTTCTGTGGGGAAAGGAAAGGTCCATCCCAAAAAGAACATTCCTAAGCCCTATGGGGGAAAGGCTTCTGTGGAAAAAGGAAAGATTCATCCCAAAAAGAACATTCCTAAAGCTGATGGAGAAGGGAAAGGTTTCTGTGGGGAAAGGAAAGGTTCATCCCAAAAAGAACACTCCTAAAGCGTATGGGGAAAGGAAAGATTTCTATGGAGAAAGGAAAGGTTTCAATGGGAAAAGGAAAGGTTTATCCCAAAAAGAACATTCTTAAAGCCTAGGCGGAAAGGAAAGGTTTCTATGAAGAAAGGAGAGGTTTCTATGGAAAAAGGAAAGATTTATTTCAGGAAGAACATTCCTAAAGCCTAAGGGGAAAGGAAAGGTTCGTATGGCGAAAGGAAAGATTTCTATGGGGAAAGGAAAGGTTTATCCCAAAAAGAACATTCCTAAGCCCTATGGGGAAAGGAAAAGTTTCTATGGGGAAAGGAAAAGTTTCTATGGGGAAAGGAAAGGTTTGTATGGGGAAAGAAAAGGTTTCTATGGAGAATGGAAAGGTTTCTATGGAGAAAGGAAAGGTTTACCCCAAAAAAGAACATTCCTAAGCCCTATGGGGAAAGGTAAGTTTTCTCTGGAGAAAGGAAATGTTTCTATGGAGAACAGAAAGGTTTCTATGGGGAAAGGAAAGGTTTATCCCTTCAGTCATCCCCAGCCGCCCATCTCGCCCCTTTGGCAGGCCCGAGCAGGGTCTGGCCCCCTGTGGGTACCTGTATTTATTGGGGAACATCCTCTCGCAGTCCTTGCACTCGTAGACCTGTCCATCCCCGAGGCCTTCCTGCTTGATGTCGTCGTTGAGGCTCTCGTAGAGTGCCCCCACGGCGCCGCAGCCGTACTTCTTGTGGCGCCGCAGGTCCAGCTTGGACTGGAAGAGCTCATCGCAGTCCTCGCAGCGGAACGAGGGCTCCTCTGCAACACAGACAGCAGCCCATGGTCAGCCCTGCCCCGAAAAACCCAACCTGCCTGGGTGCTGCACCCCGAGAGGAGCAAACACGCACAAAAACACAGAGACAATTCGCCAGTGAGAGGGGAGAGAACCCAAGGGAGGCTGTGCCAGCAGCTGCTTTCACTTTAGGCATAAAGAGAAAAAAAAAAAATAGATCACACAACCAGAGGAGATCTTGTTTTCTTTGTGCCTTGGCCTCTGGTGAGATGGAAAGACCTGGGAGGGTTGGGAGACACACGAAATGCTGGGGTCATTGGGGAATGCTGCGCTCGTCTGCAAGGAGGGGTTCTGAAAATATGGACGAGTTTTTCCTCAAAAGGAGCTGCCAGGGAAAAAGGAACGACCCAGGCTCGTATAAACACAGATAGTGGGGAAAGCAAAATGCCACCGCACAAACCTGGAGAAGGTTCTTTCTAAGAAATTGCCTCTCTAATGTTCTCCTCTTAATTTTCCACTGCAGGAGCTCAGGGCTCCATCAGCCCGAGGAGTCCCAGCCCAGAGCACCATGGAAGGAAGAGCAGGGAGCCAAAGGCTTTGTTGCTGCGCTCTTCGCTTTTTTTTCTTCTTTTTTTTTTAAAAAAAAGGTTCTAATGCACATAATAAATTACTGTAGTCAAGGTCAAACAAATTAAAAAGAGGGCAGCTATTATTAAGTTTACAAGGCAGCATCCTGACCACGGTGCCAAGCCAAACAATCAGCTCGGAGCTGTAAATTTTCCAGGAGAACAAGCTCTGCGAGGGAGTCGGGATCGCTCCGGCTCTCTCCACCCTGCACCAGAAGCTTTCCAGCCCACACTGAGTCACTGGAGCTGCGTTTCCCTGTCCTCCCCTACCCTCTTCCTCCGCGCTCTGCCTCTCTGCCTCACATCGATGTGATTCTCCTTTTCTGAGAGCTTTAGTTTCAGGAGGAACAGCCTGTGGGGAGAGCGTCAGCTCCGAGGGAGGAGTGGGAATATCGGAGATCTGCTGATGCTGGGATGGAGCCCATCCGTGCCCTGCTCCAGGGAGAGGAGCTCTCGGGGTGGGACGTGGCCACAGTTGTGTTCTCAGGGCTGCTCTGCGAAAATCTGCACTCCCAGAGCAAACCTTTCCTTTGAAGGTTATTATAATTATAATAATTACAGCTGAATAATTGTTGCAAATTAAAAAATTTATCCAATCTTCTTTTTTTTCCCTTTCATTTCTATTACAAACATTTCTATTACAAGAACGTTTGGTGGACACCAAAAAAAACCCAAAAATGATTGAAATAGAACTTTTTAATTGTTCCTGCCAGATCAAACAGGAGCTGGTGACCATATTAAGAGTTCTTAGGGCATCGACACCTCTTTAAACCCACAGATCTCAAATGACCGAGAATTAAATTTAAAAGAAGTTTTCATGCACATTTTGACAGAACTCACTTGCACAGAATTTTGCACAACTGCAAAGACTTGGGCTGAGCTTCAAGGCCTGGAACGGTGTTCTACATAAATCAGGGTTAATTTTTTAATGAATGTGATGGGGGTGGAAGCATGGGCAGTGTCAAACCCAGAGACCACCGCGCTCCCACCTGGGCACTCCTCTGCCATTCTCTGCTTAAAGCTGAGTTTAAAACTGAGCCAGGCCAGGCCCCAGAAGCAACGTGGGCAGAGAAAAACCTCCACACACTTTGCGCACCTACACGGAAAGTATCGACATGGGAACAGTCAGACCCGGCTGAAAAAGAAAGTATCACCCAAAGCCAGGCAGCAGAGCCTTGCACATCCCAGCAGCGTGCCCAGGGCTCCCAGAGCACCCACAGCACCCACAGATCATCCCACACTGGGCACGGATCATCCACAGCACCCACAGCGGGCACAGATCATCCCAGAGCCACCCACACTGGGCACGGATCATCCCAGAGTGGGCATGGATCATCCCAGAGCCACCCACAGCGGGCACGGATCATCCCAGAGTGGGCACAGATCATCCCAGAGCACCCATAGCACCCACAGATCATCTCACACTGGGCACGGATCATCCACAGCACCCACACTGGGCACAGATCATCCCACAGCACCCAGGGTGGGCACGGATCATCCACAGCACCCACAGCGGGCACGGATTGTCCTACAGCACCCACAGCGGGCACGGACCATTGCAGAGCCACCCACAGCGGGCATGGATCATCCACAGCACCCACGGATCATCACAGAGCCACCCACAGTGGGCATGGATAATCCCAGAGCCACCCACAACAGGCATGGATCATCCACAGCACCCACAGTGGGCACGGATCATCCCAGAGCACCCACAGTGGGCATGGATCATCCCAAAGCCACCCACGGATCATCCACAGCACCCACAGCGGGCACGGATTGTCCTACAGCACCCACAGCGGGCACGGATTGTCCTACAGCACCCACAGCGGGCACGGATTGTCCTACAGCACCCACAGCGGGCACGGATTGTCCTACAGCACCCACAGCGGGCACGGATTGTCCTACAGCACCCACAGCGGGCACGGATTGTCCTACAGCACCCACAGCGGGCACGGATTGTCCTACAGCACCCACAGCGGGCACGGATTGTCCTACAGCACCCACAGCGGGCACGGATTGTCCTACAGCACCCACAGCGGGCACGGATTGTCCTACAGCACCCACAGCGGGCACGGATTGTCCTACAGCACCCACAGCGGGCACGGATTGTCCTACAGCACCCACAGCGGGCACGGATTGTCCTACAGCACCCACAGCGGGCACGGATTGTCCTACAGCACCCACAGCGGGCACGGATTGTCCTACAGCACCCACAGCGGGCACGGATTGTCCTACAGCACCCACAGCGGGCACGGATTGTCCTACAGCACCCACAGCGGGCACGGATTGTCCTACAGCACCCACAGCGGGCACGGATTGTCCTACAGCACCCACAGCGGGCACGGATTGTCCTACAGCACCCACAGCGGGCACGGATTGTCCTACAGCACCCACAGCGGGCACGGATTGTCCTACAGCACCCACAGCGGGCACGGATTGTCCTACAGCACCCACAGCGGGCACGGATTGTCCTACAGCACCCACAGCGGGCACGGATTGTCCTACAGCACCCACAGCGGGCACGGATTGTCCTACAGCACCCACAGCGGGCACGGATTGTCCTACAGCACCCACAGCGGGCACGGATTGTCCTACAGCACCCACAGCGGGCACGGATTGTCCTACAGCACCCACAGCGGGCACGGATTGTCCTACAGCACCCACAGCGGGCACGGATTGTCCTACAGCACCCACAGCGGGCACGGATTGTCCTACAGCACCCACAGCGGGCACGGATTGTCCTACAGCACCCACAGCGGGCACGGATTGTCCTACAGCACCCACAGCGGGCACGGATTGTCCTACAGCACCCACAGCGGGCACGGATTGTCCTACAGCACCCACAGCGGGCACGGATTGTCCTACAGCACCCACAGCGGGCACGGATTGTCCTACAGCACCCACAGCGGGCACGGATTGTCCTACAGCACCCACAGCGGGCACGGATTGTCCTACAGCACCCACAGCGGGCACGGATTGTCCTACAGCACCCACAGCGGGCACGGATTGTCCTACAGCACCCACAGCGGGCACGGATTGTCCTACAGCACCCACAGCGGGCACGGATTGTCCTACAGCACCCACAGCGGGCACGGATTGTCCTACAGCACCCACAGCGGGCACGGATTGTCCTACAGCACCCACAGCGGGCACGGATTGTCCTACAGCACCCACAGCGGGCACGGATTGTCCTACAGCACCCACAGCGGGCACGGATTGTCCTACAGCACCCACAGCGGGCACGGATTGTCCTACAGCACCCACAGCGGGCACGGATTGTCCTACAGCACCCACAGCGGGCACGGATTGTCCTACAGCACCCACAGCGGGCACGGATTGTCCTACAGCACCCACAGCGGGCACGGATTGTCCTACAGCACCCACAGCGGGCACGGATTGTCCTACAGCACCCACAGCGGGCACGGATTGTCCTACAGCACCCACAGCGGGCACGGATTGTCCTACAGCACCCACAGCGGGCACGGATTGTCCTACAGCACCCACAGCGGGCACGGATTGTCCTACAGCACCCACAGCGGGCACGGATTGTCCTACAGCACCCACAGCGGGCACGGATTGTCCTACAGCACCCACAGCGGGCACGGACCATTGCAGAGCCACCCACAGCGGGCATGGATCATCCACAGCACCCACGGATCATCCCAGAGCCACCCACAGTGGGCACAGATCATCCCAGAGTGGGCACGGATCATCCCAGAGCACCCACAGCAGGCATGGATCATCCCAGAGCACCCACAGATCATTCACAGCACCCACAGTGGGCATGGATCATCCCAGAGCCACCCACAGCAGGCACAGATCATCCCAGAGCCACCCACGGATCATCCACAGCACCCACAGCAGGCATGGATCATCCCACAGCACCCACAGGAGCATTTCCTGAGCTGCAGAACACAGGGATGCGGAAAGAAATAAAATCCAGCAGCTCAGCATAAGGGATTTTGACTAAAAAAGAAGGTCTGAGAGAAGAAAATACACAATTGTTGTCATTTTGAGGGTTTGTACACTCTGAAATTGCTGTCAGCAGCCTCAGCGTGAGGTGGGGCAGGCCCTGCTCTGCTCCTCAGAGAAATTGTCTTTATTGACATTCTGTAGAACAGGACCAATGTGTATCTGATGTGTTTTTATGTCCCTGGGGAGGAACACCTAGAAATAACAGCAGTGTGGAGAGACAGCATCACCTACCATTAAAATAACCCAAACTACTTTGTATGAGTGAAAAGATAATAAAAAAGAAAAGAAGAAAAAAGTGTAGCATCAAATTCCAGATACATGGAGCGAAAATGAGTGAAAAGATTAAAAAAAAAGTGAAAAGATTAAAAAAAAAAGAAAAGAAAAGAAAAAAATATCGGAGCATCAAACTCCAGATCCATGGAGCTGCTCTGGCGAGGTGTTCCTCTACCTCAGAGCCAACATTTCCCCACTTTGCTCTCCTGTCAGTACAGCAGTGCCTTACCTAGGAAGGAATTTTTGGAAGAGCGACTGAAATCCTCCAGGTTGGGAAGCCCCAAATCCTTTCTCCTCTTAACAAGCTCCTCCCAAACTCCCAACATCCCTCAAGCTCCACCTGGCAGATCCCCACACCTGAAAACACTTGGAATGGAGGAAACAGATTTTTTCCTCCCCTTCTTTTGACTTCAGAGAAAATGCAACGAAATTCCTTCTGCAAAATCCAGGTGGAATTCTTCCTGCTTCAGTTTGAGATTTACATGATTAATTGCAGCTTATTTCACCCTGACTCTCCTCTAGGAAGCAGAGATCCTCTCTGAGTTTGGAAAAGCAGCCTTGGCGAATAATTTCCTCCATACCTGGCTAAAATCTGGATAACTCACTCCCCTTGCACAGCACAGCCCTGTCTGCTCTAACCAATGACAATGGCACATTTTTGTCCTTTCTCTGAGCTTACAGAGCAAGTGAAATACATTAATAGCCCCAAGAATATTTTAGAGAAGAGGTTTTGTTTCTAGTTCTCCTTGTCCTGTGCCAGATCTCACCCAAATCACACGTGATACAAGAGGACATCAAACACAGCAGCTTTTCCACAGGTGGAAAAGATGGAGGATAGGAAAAGCAGTGCTTGTGCTTCAGAGTATTTGGGTTTGTATTGAAAGAAGACTTAAAGAGCTGACAAAAATATGATTAAGAGCCTTGTAGCCACGTGTTATTCATGTTGCACTGGCTGTAAATCGTGTTTGGATGCTCAGACAGGATGAAGAGAGGAAAATCTGATCAGCTGGAGAGCAGCTGAGGGTGGAGAGGCCCTGGGACAGAAGCTGTGGCTGTCCCTGGCAGTGTCCAAGGCCAGGTTGGAGCAGCCTGGGATGGTGGGAGGTGTCCCTTGGGATGAAATGATCCTTGAGATCCCTTCCAACCAAACCATTCCATGATAACTTATCCATATCCATATTCCTCTGGCATTGCCATTTCAGCAGAGCCCAGACCAAAGTCCTCAACAAATTCCCTGCAGGGGAAGGAACTGACTTAGAGCCAGACCATCCCCAGCAAAACCGAAACCGAAATCACCACAGAGGCTCAGGGCTGAGCCCAGACCCACTATTGATTTTGTGTCTATATCACACACCCACTTTGTAGACTCCAGATTCCTTAAACTGTTCCTTTTTTCCCTCCTGAAAGTACCAAAAATAAAAAGGTCACCCTTCCAAACAAGTCCTCATTAAAGTTTTCTCCTTTTTTTAAGCATCACAAATGAAAATCCTGCCCTTCACAAAGGTAACTGCCGCAGTGTGTGACAGGGAGAAGGGGCTGCAAAGAAAAGAACAGCCCCAGTTACACCGAAATTGCTGCCTGTTCTCTGTGTCTTGTTTGTCAAATCCATGGTTATATGTGCCTATCTGAAGTTCCATCAGTAACACTCAGGACAAAGCAGGAATGTAACAGAAAAATAAATCAGTGCCTAATAGCTTTCAGAGAAACCAAGGGGAACACAATTATGTGGCATCTACATGCTAATCTACCAGACTCGAATCTCAAAGGAGTTCAAGTGCCCTACTCAAAATTCCTGCAGTGATAAGGGGTCTGCTGTGTTTGGCTGGGGTTGGGAGGAAAGATTTTTATGATAATTATCTTTGTGTGGAACAATTTTGCATTTTCTCTCCTGTTAATTCTGAAGTGAGCTGGGGGTGCGAGGCAGCGGGGAGATAGCCCTGCTGAAAGTAAAAAGTATTAAGGAGTCAAATATTTAATGTTGGCCTGGCATAATTTGACAGCAATTATGCAGCAAAAGCACTAGACGTTATCAGGAAGATCCAGATAAATGTTCCATAATGACAGAGATGGAAAACAAGGAGCACTTTTTGCTTGTTCACATAAAAGCCTGTTAGAAACTGAAATGCAGAACAGCGGTGAGTTTTCATTCAGATTTCTTCTTGACATCGAAAAAAAAAAAAGAGAAAAGGTACAGAAATTATTCATCTCTCTGTGTTGGTCTTGAGAAAATCATTAACTTTTTTGGGGGGGAGGAGAGCGGTGAAAAAATAATCCCAAACTTGACATGAGTGAGGGAGTAAATACCATACTTCACCCCCAGCCCTTCCGCAAATGAGTTTCCGGCAGCCCAAATCCTCAGACAATCCTATTTTCCAGAAATATTTGAAACGAATTGTGCAGGGTTTCACTGCAAATTTGCATCAGAAATTATATTCATATACAGGTAAAAGAAAATAAATATATTGTGGGATGCCCAGGTGAGAGAACTCCAATTTCATGAATTAATTTTATAGACCATTATTTCCTACTAATAGTTTAAAAACAACTGGTAAATGAGAATGTATTTATAGAAATAAATAATCTAATGTTGGGCACATCCTTCATTGTTTTCCTCAGAGATCACTTCCTTGCACAGCGTTTGTAGTATCAAAGTCTTGGATGAATGTGGGAAAAAGGGTCCTAAAGGAGGAAAATCAGTGCTGGGAGCACTCTTGGATTTCCAGAACGCTCCATGTGTGTGTCCTGCTCACGGCTGCTGCAGAGGATGAGATGTCTTTATTCCAGCAATAATACATTTAGTGGTGACTCTTCCTGGATTTCTCTTTTCCAGGTTCCCTAAATCTCTCCAGACCAGTGTTTTCCAAGCCTTGGGATGGTTTGGCCATTTTTATTACACCCAAAGACACCATGGGGATGGAAAAGGCACCTCTGATGCTATCCAAACCCACAAAGAGGAAGAAACGAATCTGCTTAAGGATGCGAAAAACTCAATTTCATGGACTGAGCCCATCACTGTCAGTAGGGATGGAGTGAAAACGAGAACAAAATCCCACCAGCGACAGAAGGGGGAGGTACTGGATCAGGTTTTGTCCCAGTCCAGCATGGCCTGAGGCTCTCAGGGAGGTGCAGAAGCTCCTGGGGAGGCCTTACCTTCCATGCTGGGTGCCATGTTCCCCAGGGAATAACCTCCTTCCTTCAGACACACCAAGAGCTCTTCTCCCGGCTCAATCTCTTTAATAACTTTATAATAGATCTGGGAAGCAGAAACAGAAATTAAACACGTTAGATATGCAAAGGCTTGTGGTTTACTTTTTAACCAATAACTCAAATTATTCTGGTTAATAAGGAGGCTGTCACTTCCTTTGGGATAATTGCTGCTGACAGTTCATTTTCCTGCCTTTATTTGACTCTTTGGGTGTCAGAGTTTCACAGGGCTTGGACAATAAAAAAATTTTTGGGTAATGGCCTCTCTCCTTGAAATGATACAAAATCTTCCCATTGTTTTCTCTTCCTCCTATAAGTTCAGGATGTTTGTCACAGCAAAGGGAAGATTAAATTGATGGAATTGTCACATTTAAGGCTCTGGCCTCAGAGCTGAAATTGGCCTCACGATTAGAGATTAATTATCACATCCCCACAGAATTATTTTGTTGATCATTCTCCCTTACAGCCTAGACCCCTAAACACAGATCTGAACCTGTCCAGGTGAGCAGTTTGCCCACGCTCTGAGCTCTGTCTGAGCATGGACCCTGCACCTTCCAAAATGCCCCGAGCACGGCTCTGTTCACCTCCTGAACCTTGGCCACTGCTCAGGAGAAAACCCCAAAGGAGAAACAGGATTCAGACAAGATTCAGGCACCTCATCTTCACTGTTCCACTCCAAACCCCACAGAAACCAGGGCAGCAGACCCCAATGGCCTTGTTCCCTCCTCTGGACCTGCTCCAGGAGCTCCGTGTCTCCTGTTCTGAGAAGATTCAGTGTCTTCCACGTTTTCCAAAATTTTGGAGTACACTGGACCCCGCCCCGACACAACCCCACGAGAATTCACCTGATAACTGTTATTAACTTCCAGGTTTGATTTGCACTGCATTTAACAGCAACCCAAAAAATTCCTTTTCAGGGTAAAACCCCACATTTTACTCAGAACAATTCCCTAAATTTGCCACCACTCAGTCTCTGCCAGCCTGTGTTTATGGGGAAGAAAGACACAAAACTCCTAAATTCCTGCCTGGGTTGCATTAATTGTGTCACCACGATGCATTTTTCCCTCCCAGAGTCCTTTTCCCTCCCTCCCTGGCACCGAGGCCTTGGCAGATGTGTGGCCCCAGGCCCGCAGGGAGCAGCAGCTGCCCGGGATGCTCCCGAATTTGTCCTCCTGTCCCGGAGCCGCCGTTCCAAGGTCCGCTCGGAGCTGCGGCTGTGCGGAGATGTCATCGCAGGGAGAGGGATGCGATTCCAGGGACAGGCGGCTGCAGTGACACGGGACATGGCCCTAGAGCTGCAGGGACACGGGACATCGACCCATAGCCGCAGGGACACGGGACATCACTGTCAGAGCTGCAGGGACACGGGATATTGCCCCCAGAGCTGCAGGGACACGGGACATTGCAGGGACGTGGGACATCGCCCCCAGAGCTGCAGGGACACAGGACATGGCCCCCAGAGCTGCAGGGACACAGGACATGGCCCCCAGAGCCACAGGGACACGGGACATCGCCCCCAGAGCCACCAGGCGGTGCGGCCGGGGCCGCGGAGCGCGGGCACCGCTCAGAGCCTTCCCTCCGCACCGAGGTCAGGAAGGCTCCCACGGATCCTTCCGCGTCACACCGAGCACCAGCACGGCCCGCGGTCCATCCCAGTCACCGCACTGGTCCCCAGTCCCCGCACTGGTTACGCGGGAGCGCCCGCAGGTCCATGAGAGGAGCCGTTCTCCGTCCCGCGGGATAATTACGAACGGAGCCCTTGCCCATCCCGCGGGATAATTACGAACGGAGCCCTTCTCCATCCCGCGGGGTAATTACGAACG
>VZRL01005776.1:235972-246120 GCA_013397895.1 Origma solitaria | reverse complement strand
GGCTCGGGCCGGGCCGGTCGGGACGAACCGGGCCGGGCTGGGTCCCCCTGACCTGCTCGCTCCTGTCCCGCAGCCGCTGCGCTCCTCCGGTGCCGGCGGCCGGGCCGGTCGCAGGGAGGGCAGGGAAGGGAAGAGGAGGGAACGGGAGGGGAGGGAAGGGAAGAAGGGCAGCCGGGCCGTGTCTGTGCGGCAGCTGCAAGGCCGGGGACGCGGAGTCACAGCCGCCCCCATGAGCGGTCTGTCGCGGCCCCTGCGTGCCGCGGGGCGGCCCTTACCGGGAGCATCGGTAGCGAGTGCTCCGGCACGGCCCTTACCTAGTGCTCCGGTACGGCCCTTACCTAGTGCTCCGGTACGGCCCTTACCGGGGGCTTCGGTAGCGAGTGCTCCGGTACAGCCCTTACCGGGCTACAGCCCTTACCGAGTGCCCCGGTACAGACCTTACCGGGGTACAGCCCTTACTGAGCCCCCGGTACAACCTTTTTCAGGAGCTCCTGTACAGCCCTTACCGGGGCTACAGCCGTCACTGAGTCCCCGGTACAGCCTTTACTGGGAGCTCCGGTACAGCCCTTACTGAGCCCCCGGTATAGCCCTTACCGAGTGCCCTGGTACAGCCCTTACCGGGGTACAGCCCTTACTGAGCCCCCGGTAAATCCTTCACTGGGAGCTCCGGTACAGCCTTTTTCAGGAGCTCCGGTACAGCCCTTACTGAGCATGCGGTACAGCCCTTACCGAGTGTCCTGGTACAGCCCTTACTGGGGTACAGCCTTTACTGAGCACTCGGTACAGCCTTTTTCAGGAGCTCCGGTACAGCCTTTATCAGAAGCCCCTATACAGCCCTTACCAGGATTACAGCCCTCACTGAGCCCTCGGTACAGCCTTTACTGGGAGCTCCGGTACAGTCTTTATCAGGAGATCCTGTTCAGCCCTTACCGGGGTACAGCCCGTACTGAGTGCCCGGTACAGCCTTTTTCAGGAGCTCCGGTACAGCCTTTATCAGGAGATCCTGTTCAGCCCTTACCGGGGTACAGCCCTTACCGAGCACCTGGTACAGCCCTTTTCGGGAGCTCCGGTGCGTCCCGGTCCCCCCACGGCTGTTTGCTGTCCCTGGCTGCCTCCGTCCCTCTCCGCCTCAGCACAGCCCCGCAGCCTCGCTGCCAGCTCACCCAAATATTGGTACCCAGCACCAACACTGCCCGGCAGCTCGGGCCAGGGGAGCTCTCACTGAGAAGTTCAAATCAGGGATGGTCAGAAAGACAAAGATTTGGGATAAGAAATGAAATGCGCTGCTGGCCAAAATACCCCAAACTGCACAGACACCCATCGCCGTGCCTGCCAGAATCCTTGCTGTAATCCCACCACTGTTTTCCACTGGTTTGCAAAGTGTTCTCCCACTGCAGACACATCTGTCCTCATCCTGCATCCAGCTGAGAGTCCAAAAGAGTCACCTGGGCATCTCCCTGGACCTGCACAGCTCCAAAAGCCTCAGGTGGAAACCTGAGCAGTTCCAGGCTGTCCCAAGACACACCCCTGTGCACAGGTGAGAGCACAGTTCTGAGAGACCCCTGCTCCACCCCGCCCGGGGAGTACATTTCTGTGGATTCCACTGCAAACTCAAAAGTCACCTAAAATTCTCCTTTTTTTCATTATCTTTTTCATTTGCTCTTCGATGTTCCTCCCTGCTTGTTCAACAAGAAAAGCTTTTCCCAGGACTAAACCACACTGAGCTTAATGGGAAAAGTGCCTGAAAAAAGCCCAAAAGGCAGCCTAGGAGTGAGCCCAGAACTCAGGGCTGGCTCAGAAAAACAGAACTCAGGATGGGCCAAGCTAAGAGAAAAATAAAATAAAATAAAATTGCTATTAACAGACATTTCTCTTGCAGCTTGCAACCCAAACCAGCACTAAAACACCAGCCACATCAAAAAGGTCCATCTAGTTCAGAGATAGAGTCACAAATTTTACAGGGGAAAAATCCTTCAGAATTCCCCTGCCAAAGGCTGACACTGGCCCTGTCTCACCCTTTAGCTCCTTTTCCTCTCGTGTTTGTTCTCAGAACAAAGTAGCTCCTTGTATTTAACGACGTCTGCTGCAGTCCTTCCAGAAATATAGGACAAGCTCCTTTAATGATCGGGGGAAAGTTAGATTCTGCTGGAGTCACATTAATTTCATCAAACATTTAATTATAATAATTAACTTCATCTTTCAGTCGTGCCACCGATGGTTTGGGTTCACCATTTGTCGTGCACTGAAAAAAGCTCAGATTTGCTAATCCAGCAGAAGATTTACATTCATAAATCAATTCTGTTTGTTTATAGAAAAGTTCCACACTTGATCATTTTGTGTTTCCCACCACAGTGTGGGCAACTCTCCAAATTACCAGCTTTGTTTTACACTAAATAGTTAACAGGATAAGTAGGGTTTGGTAGTACTGAGAATACTCCAGTTTTGATTTTTATCAGAATTATTCTGGGCATGAAGCATTGAAGAAATTAAAAATAAAAGGAAAGTGAAAAAAGGAAAGTAAAAAAAGGAAAGTAAAAAAACCCCAAAACCCAAAACAAACCCAAACCCAAAATAAATAAACAGATAAACAAACAAGCAAAAAAAAAAGGAAGTAGAAATGACCCAGGGGAATCCTTTTCCAGCCTGGGTTGATACAGGGATCTGCTGTGGACGTGAACTCGGGGCAGCAGAAATCAGGCTCTGGATGTCTCAGTTTGCTGCGAAACCTGAACAATTTGGTACAATCACTGAAATATTGGCCCTGCAGAACCACAGCAAACACACTCAGGGGCTGATCTCACTCAGAGCCCAGCACCACCTCAACTTTCCACTGAGAAAAACAGTTCTGGAGGAGATGGAGCCTGGCGATGAAGTTTAACCATTCCCAGTGTCACGGCCAGGGATGGAGATGGAACACAGTGAGGGGGAAAAGTCCATCCCAGAATGACCTCACTAATTAGGGCCCTTCATGAGAACCAGTCCATTTCCCTGCTGCAGGGATTTATTTATTATTTATCTGAGCTTCCACACGCTTGCACTTCGGGGAGAAAAAAGCATTAAAAGGGGAGAAAGCATCTGCTGTGTTCACCTAAAGACTAAAAACCCACCCACAACCACATCAGCTGCGGCAGAGGAGCTCAAAAACTCAAAACCAGCCTGAAAAAGGTCTTCTGTGCCCTTTTCTCCCCAAGAGTTCACTCCATGAGCAGCTCAGTGAGGATTTACCCCTCATGCTCCCTCAGACCTGTCCGTGTGTCCAGCTCCAGACACGGAAAAGTTTGGTCTGGTGAATGTACAGCCAGGACAGGGCTGCACTTTTTGCCTTTGTTCCTGTGTTTTCCTCCTTTGGAATTGCCTCCCCTTTGTCTCTGCTCAGCCCCATTGCTTTGGATTTCCTCTTTTTGAGGTGCTCTGTGACGCACTTGGGAATCCTGAGCAGAGTTACCAAACCTGTGTGAAATATACCCAAAATTCTGCATTGCACACACACCTCACGCTGGCTGATTAAACAGAAGCCTGATTTTTTCTGTCTCCTGTTACTCCTTTTTTCCCCCAATATCTGCACCCCAATTAAAAGCAGCAGCTGTCACCCTGAAAAACAGCTCATGGCCATTAATATAATTATTATATATTATAAAGGTATTATTATATAGATTCTGTTTCATATTTCGGATTCCTGAACTGCTCAAGTATTTTCCTTTTCAAGGCAGGAGCAGCAATAGGAAAAAATAAACCATTTCCCTTTTAGTAAATGATATAATTTATCTACCATTTTTTCCAGACCTCCTTCAGAATCATAATTACCTTCAACAATTGAGGATCTTCTTTTCAAATACCTCTCCAGTACAAATAAATATAAAGAAAACGGGCTAATGCTATTCTACATGTGAAAATTTGCTGTACAATTGAAAAAGAGTTAATGAAATGTTTCAATTAACCTCTTTCTAAATAGAGAAATCAATACATTTTAAATCTATCTACATTATAATATGCAAATGAGGAGGAAAAAATCATGACAGATTTTGCTGTCCATTTCCTCACTAAAAATCCAGGAAAATTCTCTGGACATTCCTGAGTTACAGGACTATGAAGAAGAACAGAAGGGGAAACACACAAACTCAAAAGACCATCTCCCCGTGTAAAAATGTTCATTCCTTTCCTGAAAATAAAATGATTTTGATGAAAATCTTGTCCTGGCCCTTACCATCACAGTGCTGCTTGGTTATTTTGGGGGCAATCATTTATTGTAAAAACTTTTGTTTTCTGTACGTGCTTACAAGTAACCCCAAAGCTTTTCCTGCTGCCTGAAGGGGAAAGATCAAACCCTTCTCCTGCTTGGTGTTTGGGAAAAATGTGTCCCCTGGTGAAATAAATGAAGTTAAACCCAGCTGCACCAGGAGACATCCCACTCTTGCTGTGGGATTTGGCAGTCCAGTGTTTCCATGGAAATTTTCCTAGGACCAGGACGAAAAACTTCAATTTGCAGCCTAGAAATTTTATTTTGAGTCTCCGAGTGTTCAAATGCTCTTGCATTGCAGGGATTCGTATCCAAAAGGCACCTTGGCCACTCGGGAATTATGAATTCACTGAGTTTGATGAAAGCCCAGAGATCTGGAAATATCCTTCAAAGTCTTTCACAGCCCCAAATCTGCCTCCTGTCTGCTGAGTAAGACAATATTTCTCATTTAACGTAGGCCTGAAACAGTAATTCTGTTTGAATGCTGTGACACTCACAACATGGATTGCTCACCTTGAATACATTTTTGGGTCTAAGCCTCAAAGAACTTTGCAAACATCATCAAAATCCTATTAACTCCATTAACACCCCCCATTCACACCCCTGCCCAGGGTGTGCTCTGCCAGCATTGCTTTAACCTGCCGCGGAGCTTTCAACTTTCTCCTCAGCAGACCCCAAACCATCTCCCACTCTCACTCGCCTCTTAAAACCAGACAACAGCCAAATTTCCAGCCTGGAATCACCGTCCCCAATTTCCATGGTTCCCATTGCCAGTGCTGGTTTCCAGCTGTCTCAGTGGGGTTTGGCGCCATAACCTGCATTTCACACAATTTTCCCACCACCAGTGGAGTCAGGGACTGGATCCTGAGTCAGGGACTGGATCATAATTTGGGGGTTTTAGGCTGATCCATCCCTCAGTCACCTCCACTGGATGCTGCCACTGATGCCTTAGGATTTTAGCTTTTATATTTTTCATGTATCTGTAACCCTGTAATTCTTTGGTGTATAACTCTGGGCTCCATACAGAGTGCTGATCTGCTGTTCTCTTGTTTTTAGACAAAACAATTCCTCTCTAAGCCCAAAACTCAAGGACACCTCAGTGTCTCAAGCCCCGAGATACGTAAACAGCAATGAATTAATTGGGGGGAACAAACTTGAAGTAATTGACTTCATTACCTTCTCATTGGAGGATTAAACCTCGATAAGCAAATGGACAGAACTTATAAGGTATGAGAAACCCATGGCCTTATAAAAAACTTAAAAAGTATGAAAAACCCATGACCCATTGTCCATTTTGGGTGTAGTCCCTGGGTGGGCTGTGACTGCCCTGAATGCACCTGAAGGCCTTCAATAAATCAAACTCCTTTTTATTCTCTTTATCTAACCCGTTTAGGCATCAGTTTTTTTGCGACCCAGATGGGACAGCCCAGCAGCCTCTGGCCAAGCCGCCCTGCCCGTGCTGGGGTGTGAGGGAGCCCAGGCGGGGCCTTACCTGCTCGTTGATGTGGCACACAGCCAGGTTCTGCTCGTCGCAGGAGCAGGACACTCGGATGT
The DNA here is from genome assembly GCA_013397895.1 of Origma solitaria. NCBI lineage: Eukaryota > Metazoa > Chordata > Aves > Passeriformes > Acanthizidae > Origma > Origma solitaria. The sequence continues at coordinate 240,329 of VZRL01005776.1, read as the reverse complement.
ACTTCAGCCAGTTCCCAGCCCCGCCCTGGCCGGCGTCGCCGCAGAACTTCTCAGTGCCCAGGGCATCGGGGATCTGAGGGAGAACGGCACAGGAGATGGGTCAGCTGGGGCCAGATGGCAGCTATGGATGGGAGAACGGGAGGAAAAGGGTGTACAGGGCAGAAAAGAACGAAATAGAAATTTCTTTCCAAGAAAGAAATAGGAAAGAGAAAGGTGGGTGATGGATATAGTTGGTAAAGGGATTTATGATAAGAATAAAATCAGCTCTCAGCCATTATCTGAAGGTCCTGGTTGGCAGAACCTCCAGGGACATGGAGAGTGGTCCATGAGTAAAAGTTTCAGGACTACAAATATTATGTACCACAGCTCAAGTAATCAAAGCAGCTAACTCCTCCAAACTGCATTAATTTTAAAGACAAAGTCCTTAACTGCTCCGTCTTCACATTATCTGTTTCATCCTCTCATGCAGGATGATTTTTAATTACAAACTTGTCATTAAACTTTTAAACCAGGTCACTTTCCACAGAGCTGTGAGGTTCTATTTTAAAAAAATGCTTTACCAAATGCACTACTTTCATTTATCTGAGTACAGCCTGAGAAATTTGCTGGCCACATCTGTGTGGCTGAAGGTGAGATACGATTTGGCTGCTGTGCAAAAGAGGAATCCTTCAAAATAAAACCCCTCAGATAATTAAAAGTCCAGATGTGGGGAGGGAAAAAAAGGGTTAATGAAAGGGTTGCAGTCCAAAGAAAGTCGCTGGTTTGCCAGGAAGAGACTTTTCCTCCCTTAAGACAGTGGAGTTTGGTGACAGAAGCAGAGGGGATGCTCAGCATTCCAGAACAGCCTTTGGGATGATCCACTTTGTATTTCACTCAGAAAAGCACATTTTAAAAATGACACAGGACACACCAAAAACAAGGAAAAGCCCTTTGAGTCCAAGCATGGCAAGGCTCTGCTCTGCTCCTAAGTGGGCCTCCCTGCTCCAGAAACTCCCTTTTTTCCTTAGATTCAGATTTCCCTCTACCCCGACCAGCCCCTGTGTCAGTGCAAATTACTTCAGTCATCAAAAGCTCTTAACATGCTTTTACTAGCAATTAATTCTCTCAGAATCTCGTGGGATACGATAATACTTTCCCATCTATTTCAAGGCAGAGAAAAAAGAAAAAGGTGGGAAAACAAAAGGAAAGGAAAAATTAAAGCCCAGCGATGACAGCAACAAGTTGAGCCTAAGGCTGGGCTGAGAAACCTCAGGGGAATGGGTCCATTTGAGGCTTTGGATTCCAGCTCTGAACTCCTGGGAGGACCAGGACCTGCCAGCATCTCTAGGGAAGCTCCCAACTCCCTGCACTGCTCCCAGCAGACATTTCCTGGTCTCTCCTCCCCACCACTGCTCCTTCCTTCTCCAGCGCCTTGTCTGAAAAGGGATGAAGGCAAGTCCCACCCTTAGTGTTTGGCTTCTTCTTTCCTAATCAGAACATCGCACTGGGAATCGCTGAAATGCTGCATTTTCTCCCAGAACGTGTTTGGGACAGAACTGGTGTGAGAAAAAACCTGTCTGTGCTCAGTTTCTTCATCCCCTGCCTGGGAATACTCAGGGTCACTCACTCCTCCCCAACTAGACCCTGGCACCTTCTAGACACCCTTGTTCATCTGCTGGTAGTACCAAAGGTCTGAGGTGGGGCATTGATGGCACAGGAAGCCAATTTGGTATTGTTTGGACTTTTTAACAACAAAAAAATGAACGCTAAAAACCTGTCCTTAATATGCTGAAACACTACTGAGTTTACTCAAGCTAAAACAACAATAATTTCTGCTTTATCTCAGGGAGCACCAGGAACATAGAAGCTGCCTAAAGCTGGTGAGATTAAAGAGCTTCTCTTGGCCTTAATGACCCTAAATGAAGTGGAGAAGCCAAGCCAGCCCTCGAGGGGCAGGAGTGGGCACACACCAGACACCAAGTGATAGCAGCTTGCAGGGAAATTGGAAAACCAAATGAGACAAATCACTGGTGCTCAGCTGGTCTGAGGCCACTGAAGAGTTTGGGCAGAGTTTGTAGTGGTTTGAGGAACCAGCAGCCCACAAATCTCCCAGCTTAATTAATTCCATTATTAATTAATTAATAATTAATTTCTGCAGCAGCAGTTGGTGATGTTCAGTGGCCCTGGGAGAACAAGATGGCAAATCCAGGACACATGAATTGGCTTTTTGATTTCACAGCTGTGTCTGACAGATACCCTCTTTCATCTCCTAGAATTGTTTGAGGAGGACACCCAGTTCCATTGAATGGCTTAGCATGGAAGGACCTTCAGGATCATTTAGTCCCAACCCCCTGCCCTGGGCAGAGAGCTCAGGGGAAGCCCAGAATTCAGCTCAAATTCATTTTGCAGGGTTCTGCTCACCAGCTGTGCCTCAGGAGGAGGTTCTGCCATGGCTCGAAATCACCTGAAACTCTGTGGTTTTGTCTGCGTGGGGCATTAAAACCCAAGCTGGGGGTGTGAAACCTGACAGATCAAAACGAGAGAAAAAGAGGTGCTCTGAAAGCCTGAGAACCTGAGCTCGAGTCTGTCACACACACTCAGTGCCCTCCACAAATAGAAGGTGGCACCAGGGCCCAAAGCCCAGCAATGGATTTGCACCCAGGCAGCCCTCATTCCTCTGCTGGCATCAACGAGGATCCTTTGGAAAGGGAATAAATTGGGTGATCAGGGGTCTCAAAGTGCTCCAGGACCAGTTCCAGAGCCAGGGAAACTCCTGGGGCAGCTCAGCCCTCTGTGGCCAACACCTCTAATTAAAGATCAGGTTCACACGCTCGCACTCTTCACCGATGGTCTCTATCAAAGTTATTTCACAGCTTAAAAGTGCAGAGGAACACAATAGCAATCACCCAGCACTATCTGCAGGATCTGCTTTTTACTTCTGTCAAATGTTCACACACAGAATAATTTTTTAAGTCTCTCTTCCCCCTCCCCCCCACCCCCACCTGAGAAAACTCCAGAAAAACAAACTGAAACCTTTTACCGCATCTTCTCCCAGTTCAGACCAGAAGGAAATCAGAAATTTCCTCTGGCGAAACTCTGCAAACCAACAGTTTACAAGTCTTTGTCAGTAAGTAAAAAGAAAAAAAAAATCCAGTTTGAAAATGCTCCTGGAATGCTCACAGAGCATTGGTTTTTCTGTGTTCTTTGGAAGAACCAGGACATAACCCGTGCTCTAGGACAGGTAGAGAAAGAAAATAGAGGTGAAACATATTGGCTGTGGGCAAATTAAAGATCCTAGATGGAAGCACAGAGGGATTCACCCCACTCCTGGAAGGCTCAGCTCCCCACAGCTCACCCAGCTGGGGATGCTCTCACCACAACAGGCACCTCCAGCTCTGCTAAAACTGATTATTCACAGTTAAGACTGTGACCCTTAAGACCAGAACTAAGTTCATCCCTAGCCAGGACTCAGCAGCAGCTTTAATCATAAAACCATCCCTCTGGTTTTCCTGGGCAGGTAAAGGCTGACATCAGATATTTAGCCACAACAGCAAAAACACTCAGAGATGCCACAGGAATTAAAAATCCAACAGAAAATGATGTGTAATTGTTAGCAGGACTCTGACTTGGTGGAGCTGACATGGAATTTCTGCCTGTGCTCTGTATCAGTGGAGAGTTCTCTCCTGAGGGTAATTCGGCTAAGACATTAAAAGAAGTTGTCAGGGGGAAAGGAGAGGTGAAAAAAAAGGTGGGGAGTCTTGAAGGTTGGGGGGAGGGGGGCGGAATTTTCCCTGTTCTGTTTCTAGACAACCACCACCAACAAACCACTGGGTATTTAAGGACAACTTATTATTTTGTAAGAGACAAAAGATGTGGCCAGGGTGTGGTGAGGGGAGGAGAGATCTGGCCATTGGTAAACTTATTTGCTCCCCGAACTTTGGAGAGGCAACAGTGGGGAACTCCTGGCTCCTTTAGGCTGCGACAGCAGAAAAGCCCAGCTCTGCACTGCTTTCTCTACCTGGTGGGTGAGCTTTCGTTTGGGAAAGGGACACAGAATTCCAACCCTGTTTGCCTCCTGGACAATGCATTTTCCTGGCTGCGTTTGCAGCTTCCGCTGCCCTGTGCCCCACCTGCCTGAACGCACTGCCACAGCTGCGGAGTTCCTGCCACCCTTTGCTGGCTAGGCCAGGTGAACCCACTCAGCTCTGCACTGCTTTCTCTACCTGGTGGGTGAGTTTTCGTTTGGGAAAGGGACACAGAATTCCAACCCTGTTTGCCTCCTGGACAATGCATTTTCCTGGCTGCGTTTGCAGCTTCCGCTGCCCTGTGCCCCACCTGCCTGAACGCACTGCCACAGCTGCGGAGTTCCTGCCACCCT
>VZRL01005776.1:223878-234712 GCA_013397895.1 Origma solitaria | reverse complement strand
AGCCCGTCCTGCTCACACCATCCCTGCCCAGCCCATCCTGCTGACACCATCCCTGCCCAGCCTGTCCTGCTCACGCCATCCCTGCCCAGCCTGTCCACCATTATCCACATGACACAGACCTGACCACGTGACACACACCTGTCCTCGCTCCACAGCGCCCCCTGCAGCTCCATGGGAGTCATTGCACCTGCCCTGCCCGGCCGGGAGCCACAGCACCCCTGCTGGCTGTGACCGGCACTGCACCAAAGGGACAGTGCCTGGCAGCCCAGAGACATCTGCCACCGGGTTTTGGTTTCGTTTGGTGTTACTATTGTTGTTATTGATTGTTTGCCTCATTATAGATACTCGTAAAGAACTGTTATTCCTTTTCCCATACCTTTGCCTGAAAGCCCTTGATTCCAAAGTTATAATAATTCAGAGGAAAGGGGATCACATTCTCTGTTCCAAGGGAGGTTCCCACCTTCCTTAGGAGACACCTGTCTTTCAAACCAAGACAGGAAGATACAGGAGAGGAGAAAAAAAATCGATTTACAGTTAGTAATTGGTGTTGGTTTTGCAAGTCTATAAGCATCATGTGCTGCCAGTCCAATCAGTTTTGGGGCAATGCACTTCCCCTCCTTGATCCCCTCAGCTCTGAGGCACAGCATCCCTGCCCCATGGAGCTGGGCTCCCTGCAGGAACACGTTTTGTCCCTTTTACTTTGTCCCCCAGTTGTCAGGGACAGCCACTGCACTGGAGATGCGCCGGAAAAGCAGATTTTCATCTGGCCTGCAGCCTGCAGACACGCTCGGAAAGTTAATTATTGTGGGAGCACTTCCTCTGGCCACTCTTCCATTTTATCCCTCCCACCTAACCATGGATTTCTCCCTGCTTTTTTTTTAATCACTGAACATGCCAAAACTTAAGTCCATCTTTTCTCCTTCTGCTGCAGATGGTGAGTTCAGTCTTTATTTATTAACCCACGGCACCTCCCAGCACTTTTGTCTTCAAATCCAACAGCTCATCTAAGAATTCCCAACTCCCCTTCCCTTCCCTGCCAGTAAGAGTGCCATGATTTTGTTCCCTGTGCTTCACAGAACTCTCCTTGCTCTGATGTTCCCCCATCCTCCTCCTCCTCCTCTCCAGTCTATCCCCTCCAAACAAATGCACCTTCATGTTCCCTGGGATTAAAGGGCTTTCACTGGACCTCTGCAGAGACATGGATTTGGGACGCAGAGCCAGAGCCCTGGCTGTGCCTGTGCTTCAGACCCATCCCCAGCCAGCCAAAAGGAAATTGTTGTCATGTTCCAGGGCTCGCTTTGCAGCTTCATCTGCTGTCTGCCGAGCAGCGCTCGGCGTTTGGATCCAAAAGGCTCCTTGATCTCGCAAAGGCTCCGCTCCGTAATTTATGAACATCAGAAATGCTGAGTTATGGGGCAGAAGTTATGGAAAAATCCTCCAGAAAGTTTACAATTTTTTTTGCACATCATTTGAGGTTTCCTGCCCCTCTAATTTGTGGGCTCTCTGTTGGGTTGTTTCTTTCACGTTTTAATGGGCAGCGTCCAAGGTTTGGCCCCGGCTGAGGTGTGCCGGGGGGCTGGAATGCCTGCAGATCTGTCGTCAGTTGGCTTAATGGATTCCTAGTGTGCATGGAGAAACGGAGCAACCGAGAGTTTGCCATCACTGACCCAGCGTCCTGTTGCTATAACATCCCTCCCCAGAAGCCCAGAGTGTAATAAACCTTCTCATCCCATGGTCGCAGGATCTGCCTCTGACAGCTTGGCTGATGTGCGCATTTTATTTGGCAGGAGTTGGAGATTTTTTCCTTTTTTTTTCCCCCCCTTTTTTTTGCTTTAATGACTCACGAGCTGATTTAGAGCAATAAACTGTTGCCATGAAGTTTTGTTGTGTTTCTTTTAAATAAAGGGGAGGGAAGGACTGCTGCAATTTATGACTTTCAGAAGTAACTGAAACAGAAAGTCCATTCTTGCCACAAAATGAAGAGAAAAAGACTTCATCCAGAGAAACACCTCTGTCAATGTGTAGACACGAAGCCTAGATGAACTCATAAATTCAGCACTCTGCCTGCAATTAAGCAGGCTTCCTGGTGATTTGACAAAGAGTTAATGAGAAACGTGTCAGACAAAAACAGGTCATAGCACTGGAAAGCGCTGGGAAGAGCAGCTGAGCCAAACCCAGCTTGTCTGCCCAGGGCCACAGGAAAAGCTCAGAGTGTACTCAGGGCTACTTTGAGTTATGGACAGTACACTTCTTGTCCAAATGGAAGGTCCTGGAAGGAGCTCCCAGCCCCAAACCCACCAGATAAAAGGAGAAGAGGCTGCTCCCTGGAAGCCTCTGTGCTTTGAAGGAGGAGTGGGCAGCAGAGCTCTCACCCTGTGTGAGATGGCCCAACTCTCCTCGATGTGACCCCTGGGCAGTGCGGGGGTTGGGCTTCAGGTTCCAAGGGCTGGGAAATGGCTGCAGGGTCAGAGAGCTCAGTTCATGTCCCTGGCTCTGTAAGCAGGGTCCTGTCCCCAGGAATCTCCTCACTGTCCCCGTCCCATCCTCTCTGCGGGCAGACCTTCATCTTTCCAGCAGGGCAGCACAGAACGCAGGGCTCTGAGACAAAACCCAACTATTCAAACACTGGGAAAGCTCAGAGGAGAGGAAAACAAATCTTTACGGTTCTCCTCCTGTCAAGCAATTCTGTTTCTGCTTCTTCCAGACTGAGCCAGGGCCAGGAGAACCACGAACATGAGGAAACCCAGCTGGATTGCTCTGGGGCCAGCAGGATGCCAGGCAGAGGCTGCTGAGCCAGGGGACACTGTGGTGCCAGGTGACACTGCTGAGTTTGGTGGCACTGCTGAGGCCAGTGACACTTTCGAGCCTGGTGACATGGCTGTTTAGCGACACTACCGAGTTTGGTGACACTGCTGAGTCTGGTGACAATGATGAGCCTGGTGGCACTACTCAGTTTGGTGACACGGCTGAGCCTGATGACACTTCTGAGCCTGGTGACACTGCTGAATCTTGTGACACTGCCAAGCTTGGTGACACTGCTGAGTTTGGTGACACTGCTGAAATTGGTGACACTGTCGAGTTTGGTAATACTGTTGATTTTGGTGACACTGCTGATTTTGGTGACACTGCTGAGTTTGGTGACACTGCTGATTTTGGTGACACTGCTGGGTTTGGTGACACCGCAGAGTCCAGAGCCACTGCAGGCTCATGGGAGGCAGAGCGCTGCTGCAGCTGATGCAGAGAGGCCAATTCAGGTTTTTAAAAGGCTGAATGGTTTTGAACTTTCACTCCCACCCAAGCCACACATCCGAATTTTCCACTGGGGTGTGCATTTCTGAGCTGCTGCATCCTCTGGCTTCACAAAGGGTCTGGAGACAAACCTCACAGGGAAGGCTGGTCCTGGGACATACTTCTGTCACAAAAATAACCTTCTCATTCTTTTTTCCCACCACATCTAAAGCACACGAGGAATCACATGAAAAAAGGCTGCTTTCTCCCAAAAGTCCCTGTCCAGGTTCCAAGCAGAGGAGCCTGGATCACTCTCATGAGCTTGGTTAGCGAGGCTGGATTTCTTGAGAGAGTTTGAATCCAGCGGAGCCCACATTAACTGCTCTTCTCTTACACACCAGCACAGTGAGTTTTTCCCAATTTTTTCCCCAAGGTTTCGGTTTTTACCGTCTGCTCTGCATCAGGATGAAAAGGTCTGGGAAGCTGCAGTGTCACCGCTGTGTCCTTCAGGCACTGCTCCAGCTGAAGGAGCATCAGACCTGACCCTAGACGCAAAGCCTCGGGAGGAACTGACAGCAGCAAGAATCACAGAGCGCACCATTTACATTAAATTTACATTTACACTCATGAAATACGATCTCCAGGAAAGCATCTCCTGCTCTCCAAAGCAGAGAGGCACCATGGATACACAGCAGCAAAGTTGTGTGCAACAGGGTGAGGAGGAGAAGTCAACTCTTGACAAAAATCCACCCTGGTTCTGCTTTCCCTCCCCTGTACCTATAATTCCTTCTATTCCCGTCTTGGAGGTGCAGTTTTGCTCCCCACAAGACACCCCTGAATGACACAGGATGTCACAGAAGGTGCTGCCAACGCCAGTTCCTGTTGATGCACAAAATCAATGCCACCCCCTCGTTTCTCTCCCCCACTCTCCTCCTCTCCGAGGGCAATTAGCTCCTCTCGCACAGCAACATCTCATCACCGCACAGAAAAACACCGAGTAAAGATGTCAAAACAGAAGACAACTTCCAAGCTGATGGCAGGCATTTATCTCAACAAAAGCTCATTTTTCACCAGTAATGTAATTCATACCACACTGATTTAAATTAAACAGTAAACCATAAAAAACTGTGCTCAAATCAAATCCCTGGGCTGCCTCAGATCGTGTACACACGAGGCAGGGAAGGGATTTCCAGTTCTTTGTAATATACACACACAAAAACTTTGAAGTTTTCCTCTGCACCGAAAGAGTTCAGGACATCCCCTTTTTGTATCCTACAGCATTTTGGCTCATTCAGAAAAAAATACAATTGTAAAGTTCTAAAAGATAAATAGAAGAGGAAAAATGGGAACTTGGAGAAATCTTTGTCTGATAAAGACAGAGGCTAGCACAGGCAGGGCAGGATTTGGAGTCTCAGGACATTTCCCTCGGTTAGGGAGAGGGAGCAGCAGCAGGAGGTGCCAAGCTCCCAGGGCTGCTGCAAGGGGTTAAACCAGACACAAACCACTTGTATCCCAGAGCTTTTGTGGAGATCCAAAACGCTTTAGGGTCTGATTCCTCCGCTGCTATTTCCAAAGGAAGATGTGGGCTAAAATGGCTCCCTAATGAGCGGGTGCCAATTAGCCCAGGGCGAGGAAGAGCAGGGCAGCTCTCCTGGCAGAAGGGAGCAGGCACAGAAGCTGAACAGAACTTTATTGTATGAAGATGGGAACATTTTCTGATGGTAATTTCTCCCAGAGTCCTCTCAGCACTGAGGCACAGCTGCTTCCCTTATCCATACCCAAAAGGTACCTCTGTTGTAAGGAAAAGTCAGCCAACCCTAAAAATCAATTTTGATCAGCTTCTTGAGGTATATCCTGGGAGTTCTGCTGGATCAGGATGGACAGAGGGAGATGCTGCTGGCTTTATATCATTTCTTATTACTCCATCTTGGTTTTAGTAACGTTTTGGGAAAGGAGCTCTGGAACACCACGAGTGTGGAGGCCTCTCCAGAGTGATTTATGGGCAGCACTCGGTGCCAAACCCATTTACTGCATTTCACACTCCGGCCAAAAGAGTAGCAGAGCCTTCCTCTGCCCATTCCTGGTGCTGATATCGCCTCCAAAGCACCAGCCTGGCAAACACCTCTGGAGGACCCAGCAGGAGAAAACTCCCATGAAATGATATTGTCTAATGGCCTCTGCTGAGCCTCTTCCTTGGGAAGAATCCAGGCTGCCATCCAACAGCCCTGGCAAATCCTCTCCCTTCCCCTGACAACGCTCTGGGATTGCACTGGATCGTTAATAATAAATGAAACTAATTCCAACAACAGTTATCCAGGCACCCCAGGGAAAGGTGAAGGAATTCAGAGAGCTGAGGGGCTTGAAATAGGACCTGTTTTCCTTTAATTAATAGATTTGGGGATAAATGGCCTAAATTCAAGTGAGAGGGGGACAGAGATAAGGAAGCCTCTGTCCTGTGGGTATTTGATGGACACAGCCTGTGTGCCTCACTCCCAAAACGAAGAGTGATATTCTTAAAGCTTGATACCTGGAGTTACCCTGCAGCCTGGTTCTGCTGGTTGGGCCGTGTTTGGACACCTCAGCCCAGCACAAATCAAACTTTCTGTTGAGGAATGGAAGTTATTGGGAATCAGAAGTGCAGGAAATCGAAGTTACTGGCAGGGTAGGGTTTAGGCAATGCAACAAAACCAAGGTGTTGAATGTCTGGAGGGGATTTGGGTTTTATTCCTCGTGTGACTGGTGCCAGTTGCACCCATGCAATGACAAACACTGTGCTGGTCTCACTTCTGTCTTCCCCCAGAGGTTCTGCATCCTGCCTTGGGTGCTGCTCTAACAAGGACTGACCGGTACCGCCACACACCAGTGAGATACAAGCATGGAAAGAAGGGAATCACCATGAAAAAAACAAAATATTTGGTTCACAGCAGCAAGGCAAACCCCAACACACACAGGTATCACACTCCTCTAGCACTGAATTTAGGTTAATAGAGGATGATCATCCCTCCTCGATTTCCCCATCAGCACGGATAACAGCAATCCAGGAGGGTGGATGTGTGCACCTCTCCTCGTGTTGGCTTTAAAAGCCTTGAATTTTACAGCCCCGAAGGGTGCATGTTCCCATGGTTTAACCATGACCCAACACTTTCAGAACAGAGATTTACAAAAACAAAAAAACAAACAAACAAAAAACCCCCACAAAAAAAACCCCAAAAAAGAAAAAAAGAGAAAAAGAAAAAAAGAAAAAAAAAGAGAAAAAAACCTCACCAAAGAGCAGCCCAAGCAGGGCTGTGCCCTCCCCCACGACACAGCTGCACCCCGGCTCCCCTTACACAGGAAACCCCCCCAAAGGGCCATGCTGGGCCGGGGAAGCTCAGTCCCTGTAACCTTTCTTATCAGCAGCGGGGCTGGCAGCTGCTCTGCAGCCCTGCTCTCGTGCTCCTCAGAAGGTGTGAAATAGATGAGTTTGTGAGCTGGGCTGGCACTGAGAAAAAGAGCGAAAGGATCCTTGAGGTTCCCCTCAAAACAGCAGCAGCAGAACCCTCTTGGAGGAGCCTGGAAAACAAAGCAGCCCCAGAGAGATTTTCTCTGGCCGCACTCACAAAGTGCTGCTCACCCCTCAGAGAGCTGTGTGATCTCTTTGGAGTGATGTTTACCAAAAACATGGCCCAGAGAAGGAGCCAAAATGAGTCCTGTGAGTCTGTCCCAGGCTCCCTGCACTGCCCTACATCCTGCGTGAGAGCTGCCCACTGATTTATCCTATAAATATCACCAAATGGGAGGGCAAGAGCCCTGCCCAGCACAAAGGCACGGCTGCCCCTTCCTGTTGGGGAATTTGGGGATGCTCAGGTGGGGTGGGCAGGGCAGGAGGGGCACAGAGTATCCACTATCAGCTGCTCCCCTTGCCTTGGGCTGCTGGAAGGATAACTAAGACATGGCATGAGGGATCTGTTCCACAGATAAAGCTCCTCTCTGCTGTGGGGTTGGGAATCATCCAGGGTTGGCTCATCCCAGCCCTTTGCCTTTGGACTTTGGCTGAGGAGTGAGAGCAAGGCCAGAAAAGCAGATCCTCAGGGTACTTCCAGCTTCCAGAGAATCTGCTCCAGGGCTGCTTTGACTCCTGAGGGAGATGGAGATTATTCACATGATCTGATCTGTCTTGAGCAAGAACTTCTTCAATTAGTAACTATTACACACAGTTTGTCTCCAATGTGAGCATCACTGAAATGAGAACTGGGGACACCAGGATGGACATTTTGCCCCACGTTTGCTTCTATGTGAGAAAAGAAGGTTTTGGAGTCAGTTCTCACCTAAAGATATAAAAATCTTTTACAGAAGGGGAGCCCACCCGGCTCCCCCAACAGCTGCCTGTGGCTTTAGCAACAATCTCACTCACAGATACACTCAAAGAAAATGTGTAAAGTGTTCTGCCCTCAGATTTATGCAGTGAATATGGTTATTTCCCCCCCAACACAGTGACTCACACTGGAAAGAAATTCTAGGGTGCTCATTTCTCACCAAAATCTCAGAGCCCATAATTTCTGCAGGTTGGTTGATGAGACATCCGTGAGAGGTTCACAAAACTTCCAGCCAAACCTTGTTCCTCCTTTCCAAATTACGACAAGGAGGGACTGATTAAATTATTTCCTCCTGCAGCTCCGAGCCCTCTGCACTGAAAGCAAACCAGTATCTTGTCTGCCATCGCCGAAAGAGCTGAAATCTCAGCCATAAGGAAGTACAAGGGTAAAACTGCACAGTCCCAAGTGCCTCCGGGATGAACTTTACCCCGAGCCAATTCACCTACTTATGAAACGACACATTCCAGGGAATTGATTCCAATGATAAATCTGCCCTTTGAATACGCTGAGAAACAACATTTCAAAATCTCCAGCTCGGATCTGATCCCATCTCTGGGTCAAAAGACAGCTCAGCAGAGTGGTGGTGTCGAGGTGAGGGCTCGGGTGGAGCCTCGGGAGAGCATCGAGGGAGAGGGACCCCGGTGGCTCTGCTCAGGTTGTTTTGCTGGGGCAGTGCCAGCACATCTGGTTCTCTGACAGCAGGGCTCAAAACAAACCCGGTCTGACCCTCACACGGCTCACCCTGCCCCAGCAGGGGCAGGTTTGAGTTAGAGAGATGCTGATAACCTCCACACAGAATTCCTTATCTCCCGTGGACACCTGTGCCCAGCCCGAGAGACAGCACCCAGCCCTGAGCCAGCAGAACACCTCTGCTCCTTTTAATGTAGGCTGGTTTGGAGCCAAGTGGGAAGGAAAATAATATAACAGCATCTGCCTTTGGAGCTAATTTCTCACCTCTCAGAAAGCCAAAAAGCCACTCGAAGATGGAGCTGAGGATGACAAATATTTGCTTTATACATGAGGACTCCCTGCACAGGAAAAGGGAACCCTCCTCCTCTCTGGGGCACTCTGATCATTAAGGGCGCTTCCAACCCAAACCAATCTAGGATTATTTTCTCAGTCAAGTCTCAGATACCCTAAATTTGAGGATGGTTTTGTGTCTGCCAACCAAATGTTCTTAGAAAAAAAATCAGACTTCAGGTATTTAAAAGGATCACCTGATAATAATACCGAAGGCTTCCTCATTAACATATGGGAACCCTTTTATTTGGTGACAGATTTCTTCTTATTTTGAAGTTTAAAATCCTCAGCTATAGAATGCAGAATGTAACAAATCCCTTTCAACCCTAATAAAAAGTATTAATTTAATGCTAAGTAGAAATCATCACATTTTTAGCTGTGTTTCAGCATCCAAAACAAATAAACATGGTGAGGACATGATTGTCTCCATTCCCTTCACAAATGTTCACACAAAAATTGGAGCAACTGCCCAAGCCTTGAAATGCTGCTGAAACAGTTTCTTGTGCTCTAATCCTACAGTTTTAAAACCAATCCATGGTATAAATCGTTCCTGCCTGTGTTGGCAGCCCTGTGAGTTCTCTGAGGATGAACATAAATTCAATTATACCAAATTAAATAGGAACATATATAAGCCACATAACATTTTAATTGGGGGCGATTCTTCACTTTTTTTGGAAGAACTGTACAATAGTTGAGTCCACAAAGATGATATGGCACATCTGCTTTCACCCTGGAGCTGCCTGCTTTTATTAATTACCCTGCAGAGATATATTTATATTGATGTAGTCAGTGTGTGAACAAAACCTCATGGAGGAACAATGGTTTAATTAAAGCAGGAAAACATGGTTTACGGGTGCCGAGAAAATCTGGTCTTTAGAGTCAGTAAAAGTTTCATAAGCGATTAGATAAAAATAAATCCTACAGAAACATTTGCAACAAATATGTCTTTGACATTTCAGGCTGAAGAACAGCACAAAAAAAAATTCCCGAGCAGGCATGTGGGCTCAATAATCCATTGGCTGCACCTGGGGGTGAGCTCAGACAGCTCCAGCTCTTTCACTCTCTTTTCCTCTGCTCTGATTAACAAATCTGCCTCTTCTGCCCCAAACTGCTCCATCCTCACACTTTTGTGTCAGTGTTATCTTCCCAAAATTAGGCAAAGACAGGAGCGAGTTCTGGCCTGTCCCACCCTGCTCGTGATGCTCAGCACCAGCACCGCTCCTGCTGGACTGGGGAAGGAGTGAACAGGAGCAGAGGCTTGTTTCATGAGCAAAAAGAAGAGTCTGCCTGTAAATGACACAGAAATTTTGGCAAACCACTTTGCGGTGGAAAGAACATCCCAGCTGGTGACACTCGCGGTGTGTACAGAACACACCTGGCTGGCTGTGCCACCCCGGGCCTGGCTCTGTGTCCTGCAGCAGACACTGAACATGGTGCTGAGGGGAAGAATTCCACTCTGTCCCTGTCCCAGGGAGGCAGAAAACAAATCAGGAAAGCTCGGAGCACCGGGAGGGCCCCCGGAGCTCCCCCGGCACAACGCGCTCTTTGTCATGGGCGATGCTCCTGCGAGAGACACGGCCTCAGCTCAAAGCCCGGCCAGAGATGGAGATCTCACACGCTAATAAATAAAAATAAATATCTGACCTCAAGTAAAAGATCCTTCGTTTGACACTCCTGATCATTTTTTATACTTCAAGCTCAGTTTTTACTGGACGGGATCCAGCCATCCTATGGAAATGGAACAGTCTTTTTCTTTAGGTGAACAAAAGTCCTTTTCTAGTCCTGAGGGCTGGCGAGTTTATCCAAATATTCTCAGTTTACTACTAGCCCCTTTTGGAGCCGATACACTCAATACAAGCGCACTTTGTATCTGCGGGGCAGCGCCCGGGCAGGGCTGAGCCTGGCGGGGCCGGAGAGCCCGGCTGGGAGGGACCGCGGAGTGCCCCGGGGAGCCCCTGCCCTCCTCATCCTCCCCCTGCCCTCCTCATCCTCTGCTTTTCCTCCTCATCCTCCCCCTTGTCTTCTTCATCCTCCCCCTGCGCTCCTCATCCTCCCCCTGCCCTCCTCATCCTCCCCCTGCTCTCTTCATCCTCCCCCTGCCCTCCTCATCCTCCCCTTGCCCTCCTCATCCTCCCTCTGCCCTCCTCATCCTCCCTCTGCCCCCCTCATCCCCCGCTTTTCCTCCTCATCCTCCCCCTGACCTCCTCATCCTCCGTTTTTCCTCATCCTCC
>VZRL01005776.1:192528-217386 GCA_013397895.1 Origma solitaria | reverse complement strand
TCATTGCATGGTAAATCTGAAATGCAAGCCAGGGGAGGAAATGCTGCACTGCTGTTGTACCTTCCAGTATCAGCTGCTTGACTAAATTGTCATTGCTGCTTCAGTCAGCTTTTAGAATGCAAAAAATATTAAAGAAAGAAAAACTTAGCAAGATTTGCAGAAATGCCAAATGCAATATTTTTAGCCATGTTTATCAGATAGAGCTTAAGGGGAAGAAAGAACTTTAAACCATTACTATACTGAAATGTATGAACCATTAATGATCACAATAACCTATTAGCCACTTAAACTAATTAACACAGCTAATGGCAGGCTCAAAATGCAAGGAATTGATTCACTTTGCACTCTGCAGGGCGTACAGATGTTCTATTTTACTTTTCCTGGGTTTCTGTGTTCTTCTGGAACACAGGAACACGGTCAGGATGAGTGCAGACCATGTGAATTCTGTGAAAAACGAGTGAAAACTCTGTATGGAGAAGCTGGAACATCCTGAGCGATGAGACAGGACAGGGACTCTTCCCCCTCACCCCTCCCTCTCAGGATTCTTGCTTAGAATGCCCCAGGATGGTGATTTAGGGAATCTGCTTTGGGAAAAGTCCATGTGGGGGGAGAGGAGCCGCCAGCAATGGATGTGTGGCTGCCTCATCCCTCTCCTGCTGCCACTCAGGGCACACACGGAGCCCTGGCCCGGCTGCAGCAACCAGCAGCTCCTCCCATTCGCCAGTAAAACATCCCACGTTTACCTAAGAATATGGTAACTGGGAGCTGGAGAGTTTCCCCATAAATTCCTGGGGCACATGTGAGGGTGCCGGGCCCGCTCCCACGTGGAGGTGCCTGCGGAGCAGAGGCTGTCACGGCTGGCAGGGACAGCCATGGGCTTGGTGGGATGCCATGGCTCATAACGCCGAGTGCAGTCATCAATAAACCCAACATCAGCAATCATAAAGTTTTACCGCTCGCCTTATGTAACTTTTATTTTACACTCGATTAACTTTTACTGCCAGCTCCGAAGAATAAAGGCATTCTTACAGGGGAGAATTAGAAACAGCTTTTTGGGGGGTAAAAAAAGAAAAAGAAAAAAAAGAAAAGGAAAGGAAAAAAAAAGAAAAAAAAAGAAGAGAAAAAAAGAAAAAAAAAAGGCATATTCTAATATAATTCCTGGGCAGCTTAGGAGTATCAGGGGCAAATATGGTGTAAAACATGCATGTCTAATTCCCAGCCTTACCTTCCCCGAGCCTTGGGCAGTAACCCCATGCCTTCCCAGCACGCTGGGCTCTGCACTTCCCAGGATCAGATTCGAGGGAGACACCAAAGCAAGAAATCCCCGCGCTCTGTCTGTGCCATAACTCAGTGTGACAGCAGCTGGTTTAGCAATTCCTGGTTTGAGACTGCAGCCAGGGCAGAGCCAGATCAAAACAAACCACAAAGGTTTGTTCGGATCACCAAGGTGGGTGCATCAGAGCTACACACACACAACTATTTCCCAGGAATTTGGGGTAGCAAATGCACGAGGAAGCCACGCCTTTCTGTATTTCCTTTAACTCATTATGGCCATTTTCTGGCACTTCCATGAGCGTCAATCACCAGCAGCCCGTGCTGAATACACCATTGTTTGTGAAACTGGACAGTGCCTGGGCCATCATGCCTGAGAAGTCAGGGGACTGTCTAATGTCTGCTTTTAAATGGGCCAAGTCCTTTTTCCCCTCCTGTTTAGTATAATTTTATACTGGGTGGACACATTTAGGGCCTGAATGGTTTGACAGTAATGATTAATACCCTGCATTAGGAGATTCCAGTGAAAGTATTCAGGAGCACGCTGTGCAGTTTGGTTCTCATCAGATGGTCAGGTCTACAGGCCTATTAAAAACAGCAGGAGAGCTGCAGACTTAATCACAGAGGCTGGGCCCGTGGAGGGAGGAAGAGTGAGACACAAAAAAAGGAGAGAATGAATAGAAGGACAGAGCAGAGGTGCAGGAGAGAGAGGACCAACTCACACTCACACGAAACCAGGTGAAGGTTCCTTTAAAAGCTCTGTCCAGAAATGTTTCAAATGTAAAATCTCTTTTTGAGACCAAAGCAGATGCGGGTGGAAGGATTCACAAGGCAGTACCAGAGAGTGGAAGGTGAGAATCCCTTCTGGTTTAATGGCAAAAAGTCTAGAAATACAAAGTAAGGCCCAAAGCAGAACAGGTAACACTGGTGCTCCACACAGCAGCAAGCCCTGGAAAAGTGCATTAAAATGGTTTCAGGAATGAAATCAGAGCAAAGAAGCCACCCAGAAAAAGGCATCACAAGTCATAGCTGCTGTTTGGAGCCTGGTTATTAATTCATGGAGCCAGAGTCATCTCTGGGTAACAGGAAACCTCCTAACAAATCCTGCTCCAAACCAGGTCCCTCTGACCCAGCAGGAACGGGGAGAGCTCCTGAGCAGCTCAGCGTGGCCTCCTGAGCCTGCCCTGTGGGTCAGCCCCTGTCCTGTGGGGACAGAGACCTGCGGGTGACATCCCCATCAAGGAATTGTCATCTGTGTAAGGAGATGTGGGGCACCCTCCACGTGAACATCCACCAGGGACGCCCCTGGCTCTGCAGAACCCCAGCAATGTGCTCGGCAAACACAGTGGGTTTGGGTTTTTTTACCATTTCTGTCCTAGAATAAAAGCACAGAGGGAATCCCGAGAGGCTGAGGGGAGCACAGCTCACCTGGGGGAAGGTGCTCTGTGCCGAGGCTGAGGAGGAGAGGCTGCCCCAGCAGTGCCTGGCTTCACTCAGGGGTTGGGAAATGGTTTTGCCCAAATGATGGTCTAAGGCCTGGTTTTGCCCAAATGATGTTCTCGAGAAGGTGAGGAAGCACTGGGAGCTGGCCAAAAACACTTCAGGTGGTGCTAGAGCCCATCTGAGCCCTGGTTCCACTTGAAATTGTTTTCGTCTCTCCCTTTCCTGCAGTGTTCAGAGGTTTCAAACATAATAATCCTTGAAACATTCCTTTAAACCACCATTTCCCCAATTCTCCTGATGGCTCCGAGCAGGGAATTACAGAACTTACTCTCCACCACAGGACAGACACCAAACCAACCCCCTGGAGATGGTAAATCCACCTTACTGGGCAGTCTGAAACTTCAGCAAAGTTATTATTATTATTATTATTATTATTATTATTATTATTATTATTATTATTATTATTATTATTATTATTATTATTATTATTCCTTTCCCCAGCAAACAGCCCCACAGAGCACTAAGGAGCAGATTTCATGCCTGTCTCACGAAAAACATAATGCTCCCAATAAAATAAAGCCAACAGCACTGACCAAAACCCCAGGACATTCCATCCAGTCTAATCCCACCCACGCCAGCGCTCTCTAATTTCCACGAATTCTCACAAAGTCAATATTTGTTTGCGATTGGTTTGCACAAAGCTGCATTAAATTCTGGGAGGGCACGTTGTGTTCTCATTCCCTGATGGCCAAGCCTTCCTGCCACCATCACCTGGCTGTGGCACAAAAAAAGATGGATTTGTTACCAAAGGAACACAGCTGAGATCACATAAATGTGTTCTCGATTGTGCCGTGAATCCATATGAAAATCCACCAAAAGTGCTGTCAAAAAATTGATAAAAGAACTTGAGAGCACATTGATCAGCTGGAAAAGGTTCTTTTTAGGAAGGCTGGAGCTCCCCAGCCTGCAAACCCTGCTTCAGGTTATTGGAAATAACCAGAAAGTTGAAAATGGGGTGGCTTCAGCTGTTTTATAGCATTTGGTGGAAGTTCAGTTCCCAAACCCCCAGCCCTGGGGGGATTTCTGTGCCCTCCTGGGGACCATGGTGCTGCTCCTGAGGCTGCAGTGGTTTTGTGGATAACCCAGGGCTGCTCTGGGCAGGGCTGTCACCTTTCAACAGGGCTGAATTTATATTAAAACCCAAATCACCATTAAAACCCCAACAACACACAAGTGGCCTATAACAAAGCCCCTGAGGTGTTCAAAGTCTGTAAATCCCCCTTTTTTTGAACGTCTGAATAACAACAAACCCAAAACAATAATTAATTCTTCTCCAATGCACAGACCCAGTTCAGTAACAAGCGCTAAAAATACATCTGAACCTTAGAAACAAAAGAGGAGGCACGGAGCACTTTGAAAGTTTGCTCCAATGATTAAATAAATTAGACCTGAGCTGCTAAGAAGGGAAGGACAGAAAGTTCACTACCAGCACGACAAGACGTTGCCAGCTCTTGACTTGTTTACCCAGAGAAAAAAGGGCAAAACCTAGCATATTTCAACAGATTTCCAAATTCCGGGCATTTTTTATATTTAAGTGACAATATGATTTTCAGCTCTGTGAGATCTGCCTTGGTTTGTGACACAGGGCTCTGACAGCTGCCAAAGCACCGCTGCTGCTGAGGGAAGGGGCTCAGCCAAAGCCTCCGTGGGCAGAAGGGGCACTGAGCATCCCAACAGAGCTCTCATTTCCATGTATCCTCAAAATCTGCTTTTCTCTGCTCCTCTTTGAGCCCTCCAGGGTATCTCCTGTGCCACAGCCTGGGGTGGTGGTCCCACACCATCACTGGGATGCCCAGGACCCCCAGACCAGACCTTCCCTTCTCCACAGGCGCTGCAGAGAAGCTCCATCTCCTCCCCGCTAAAAACACTGCCCTGGAAACCCAACATTTCTGTGACACACGAGGAATATTCCCTTCATATTCGGTGCAAAAGGTCATGGTCTGAGGACAGCAAATGTTCCCAAATCCACGGAGTGGCAACAAGGATTTCACTTTTCATCTGGAGGACATTTTCTCTGAGCTTAACACTCTCCACAACCTGCACACAAAGCTCCCGAAGCCCCACTTTTTCATCCTGGTATTCATTCCATATAAGAATTCTCTTCTTAGACACAAAAAGAATGCAGGACTCCCCGTGACAGCATTTCACGGAGCCTGTGAGGAAATTTCTTGCATCCCACTGCTTTCCCATGGCTTGGATCAGCCCTGGGAGCCGCACAGGAATGAGTGCTCCACTTCTGGGAGCATCACCTTTTTTTTCCCCCCTTCCATTGGGTGCCTGCCTGTGACGGACAGCGCCAGGATCCGGGGACAGCACTCCCGAACACCCCGGCGCTATCTGCGCATTATTGGGATTTGCAGGTTATCAGCGGGGCAGCGACTTCAGCCATGACCTCATTAACTAATGTGGCCACATCAGCACCTCTCCACGGCCTTTCTCACTCATCGTGTGTCATAAAGCAGCCCGCTGACACCTCCCGGGGAATGCCGCTTGTATCTTATCTCCCGCAGGGGGAGGACCCTCGCCGGGAGACAGAGAGCGCGTCTAGGAATGCGCCAGGAGCCGCGGCCGCCAGCGGCAGCTGACAGCGGATGATGATTTCTCAAACAAACACCGAGGGGGAAATTAATGGGCTCTGTTTTGCCACTGACAATGCCGAGCAGAAATACGTTAGCTCCCGGCTGCTATAATTTAAGAATTATGAGTGTAATTTCAGCCCAAAGCTACTGGGACGCTTCCATCAGCATCCAGCGCGCAGCTGCTCCGCGCTGCTATCATCGCACGGGTGAGGGTTGGGATCTTTCATTTACAGCATTATTCCTGGTGGCTGGACGGCGGAATTCCCTTCCCACAGCTGAAAACCACAACAGCGCTTTCTCTGAATTTCTTCCCATAAAAATCCTTCTTTTGCATCTGCCGGATCTGGAGAGTGGGAGGAAAAGCAGCACCGGGGGGCAGAGATGGGGGTGATGCCAGAATACCTCACCTTGTTTTGCCTCGGTCATTCTTCTAAAGATGGTTTATTAAAGGTGTGTTTTGCCAGGAAAATGCCACCTCTCCCTGGCAGAAGCTGCGTGTTTCTCCTGGGGCACAAGCAGTAGTGGGCACTGGATGATTTCAAGTCCGCAAAAACACCTTTGAAAGGGTCACAGGGAGCCCTCTCCACACTGCTCTGTTGTTAAACCAAAACGCAGTGGGTATGGATATTTTAAAGTATGCAAAAATCCCTGTAAAAACGAAAAAATGGTATTTTAAATTAAAAAAACCCCTGAAAACCAATGAATCCAGCTGGCAGGGAAAATCCCTCGGTCTGGAATTGGAGTAAACAGAACATAATACACACCGTGAGTGAGTTGGTCACCTCTGGCTGAATCAGGAGCGTTCGGGAGACTGAAATAGGTGATGGGCAGAGCAAAGCTGAGGCACCCTGGGAATAATCCCTGCATGGGGACAGTCCCTGAATGGCAACAATCTCTTCATGGGAACAATCCCTGCATGGGGACAGTCCCTGAATGGCAACAATCTCTTCATGGGACACTCCCTGCATGGGGACACTCCCTGCATGGGGACAGTCTCTGCATGGGGACAATCCCTGCATGGGGACAGTCCCTGCATGGGGACAGTCCCTGCATGGGACAATCCCTGCATGGGGACAGTCCCTGCATGGGGACAGTCCCTGCATGGGACAATCCCTGCATGGGGACAGTCCCTGCATGGGACAATCCCTGCATGGGGACAGTCCCTGCATGGGGACACTCCCTGCATGGGGACAGTCCCTGCATGGGGACACTCCCTGCATGGGGACAGTCTCTGCATGGGGACAATCCCTGCATTCTTCCCCTCCCGGCCGGCAGCTGGCAATCCCACTCTTTTGGGAGCCAGGAATAGGGACGTGGGTCTGCTGCTCATGAGCACAGGGATGGCAAAATCCCTGGGCACGTGCCCTGATGGGGAACTGATGCTCTGCCCAACTCTGAGGAAGTTCTGGAATTTTTTTGTTCCTAGTCCCTCGCCTGTAATGCTGAATTAATCATGACTGGATTGAGAGCCGTCAGAAGCAGGCAGTGAAGAATAAGCACAGGAGGTGGGTGAGAGCTGAAATTCCCACTCTCGGGACTGGAATCGGAAAAGGCAGTTCTAGAGTGTAACAATTTTGGAATAAATCCCTCACTGCACCCCAGGATAACCACGGCAGATAACCAGAGCAGGCCCTGCACTGTGTCACCTCTTTGCACCGGACAAATGCCACATGTTCCTAAATTAATGCAGTGCTTAGAATTCAAAACAAACAAACAAAAAAACAAATAAACAAGGAAAAACCCCCTCCCTGATATCTGGAATCTTATCTGGAATCAAACATCCATCAGATGCTGCCCATTCCCTGCAGGGAGCTGAAGGGAAAAGCTGATCCCACTGTCACTGGACAGGGCTGCAGAGATGCTCCTGGGGAGCACCTCCTGCCACTGCATCTCCTGCCAAAGCATCACGGTTGCTTCTCCTACCACTTTAAGATCTCTGGGATGTTCTAAATTAGTTTTCATCCCAAAGTAGTTTTCATCCCAAAGTAGTTTTCATCCCAACCCGAATGTTCTCATCTTTTCCGATTGTCTTCTTTTTTTCTCTGCTTTTTCAAAGAGTGTCTTGTTCTCAATGGCATTTTCCCTTCTGCAAATGATCTGATGGAGTAACTTGGAAAGATCAGCTTGTGGGACCTGGGAAAGCCACAAGTGTGACAGCCTGGTCCCACCAGCTAAACTATGAAAAATCACCGTGCCTTCCATTTGATTTCCTTGTATCCCCAGCCTGTTACTGAGTCTGGAGACAGATCCCTCCCCATCAACACTGGGCTAAAGACTCTTCTCTATGCCTTTTCCAACCAGATCTTTTATTAAACCACATTAAGCTAAACATCCTCCCTTTATTCCTCCCCTGCTGGGAAACACCGTGTCGGAGCATGAGCTGCCAGCAACGCGCCGGGTGCTGCTGAAAGCTGTAAAAGAGGCCGACAAAACGTGCGGGGCAGAAAACATAAACACATCAGGCTGACGTGTTCTGCGCAGATTGAACTGACCAGGAACATCAGAATAACTTTTCTCAATTGTTATAAACAAAAGCAGAACCCGATAAACATTTTCCGTGCCCAGGCGCGCCAGGAAAAGTCAATTTTGAAAGCGAAAATGAAATCGCGGCGCTCTGAGGAGGTTCCACTTGGGCAGGAACAGCTCAGCGTGTCACAAAGCCCAGATTGTTTCAATCTGCACGTGCTCGATGCTCTGCCGGGCTCTAGAGGCAGCATTGGCTCGTGGATGGGACACGGGGAGCAGGACAGCCCCAGCTCTGCCAGCATCTCCAGCGCTTCACAATTCAGCCAGTGGTTTCTGCAAGTGGCCACTGATCCCTGGCCCGTGGCTGTGTCACCATTTCTGGAACTGACCACTGATCCCTGTCCCTTGGCTGTGTCACCATTTCTGGAATTGGCCACTGATCCCTGTCCCTTGGCTGTGTCACCATTTCTGGAACTGACCACTGATCCCTGTCCCGTGGCTGTGTCACCATTTCTGGAACTGACCACTGATCCCTGTCCCGTGGCTGTGTCACCATTTCTGGAACTGACCACTGATCCCTGTCCCGTGGCTGTGTCACCATTTCTGCTCCTCTTTAGGAGGTGCTCTGGGACCCTCAAGTGATGACACCCACCCATGTGAAGGTCTCCGAGAGCTCTCTGCTGTGGCCCTGAGGTGACAGCTCCAGGACACTTGGGTGCCACACACTTGTCCTGCTGAGCTGTGACAGCTTTGGGAGTTTACCTGGGAAGCAGGACAGGTGTGACACGCAGGGAAGCAGGACAGGTGTGATGCTCCTCCACCTCCCCAAGCAATGGTGATGGATTCTGGCCACACGGACACCTCCCCTGAAGATCAGAGCCCTTCCCCCTACAGCCTCAAACCTGGTGACATTCGGGTGTCCCCACGGTGCTGTTTCTGCCCCTGGGATTGCCTCGATCCCGAGCGGAGCAGCCTCGTTGTGCAGAGTGGGAATCCCCAAACGCCACCCTCCAGCCCCAACGACAAACAGCTGCCCAGGAAAAGGGCCTGGAGAGGTGGAATGGATTGTTTTCCCTCACACATTGAGAGTTTGAGCTCAGCACAGAAAGCCCCCAGTGTTTGCCTAAGATGGGATCTTACTTTCTCCATCCCTTTCAAGTCCCTGGACCCTCGCAGGTGTGCGCTGCTTCGTTTTCCCTCGTTTTCTTTCTTTCTTCCTTTTTTTTTTCTTTTTGGGGGGAAAGATTGATTACAGGCTAAGCAGGGCTCCTTTAGCCAGCACTCCCATCTCTAATTATTAGCACTGCCAACTTTTCCAGCACAATGCTCAGTGTCAGATAAACGAAATCTGTTCCTGTCTGTTCTGTAACTGATATCAGCTCCATAGTGACCGTCCCTGACCTCAGGACCCTGCGCTTTGTTTGCTGCTACATCTTTACTCTGCTGAGAATGGAGTCCACACACATCAAAAAAATCACCAATATTAATTAAAGCCCAGATACTGTTATCAACTTCAGTGAATAATGGGCTTTGTCAAGCTGCACGGAGTGGCCTCAGCAAGACTTTGCTACTGACAACATTCAAAATATTAGATTTCCAATACTTCTTTCATCTTGCCCACAACCTCTCTGAATTAGTGTTTGTTGCACTGCAACGGTCAGAAATCTGTTAAAAATCTAGCTGGATACAGCACAATATACTAGAGATGCATGTTTAGATCCTAAATCATCCTTTTTCTAATGAACAAAATAATTAATCTTGTTACGGAATTTGGAAATAGCCACACTCTGGTGCAGAATGGATCATCCGGCAGTGTGGGGTATTTTGGCAATGTGGGATATTCTGGCAGTGTGGATTTTGTGGTGATGTCCAGCACAACAAAAGGCTCAAAGTAACAGAATTTGGGATTTATAAGTGCGCATGAAGGGAATAACAGCACTGCCTGGGACCAGTGCCAGTTTTTAGGGATACCTCAATCCTGTCATTTACCAAAACTCTGTGACAAAAGGGATTGAGGTAAGGGATTAAAACAGGTGCTGCAAGGCAGAACAGATCCACACCAGAATCCGGGGATTCTGCTTTATTCCTGAGGGATTTTTTTAGGCTTTACATCAGAATTAAGCTCCTGCAAGAGCCATTTGGGGCTCTCCTAAGCCACTGTAGCTGAGGGAGAACACGTTTACAAGGGAATTTTTTGAAGCTTGATGTGTGAAACCTTCCTTTTAATGTTCAGATCTAGAGAATATTCAGAGTATAGACATTTTCTTCTAAAACTTCACAGCCAAGCCTGGCTGTCACAACAGTGAGCTGGCTCCTTTTCCACTGCTGACTGCAATGGGAACGATGTAATTTTGCCCAAGAGGGTTGGTCCCAACTCCAGATACTTCTGTCAGGTAAAGAGAGAGAGGCTGGGACACAAACCAACTGCAAATGGGCCATTGATAATAATAATAATAATAATAATAATAATAATAATAATAATAACAACAAAAAAGCCAATAAGGATGCAGTTAAAGAAGTGAGGCTGCATTTCCTACCTGAGATCTAAAATCAAAACCAGTGAAAAGGAATTTTTTAAAACTGCAAAATTTAAGACCTGACCAGTGTGTGAGTGAAAGCTCTGCTCCAGCATGGACCAACACTCCCAGGCCTCCCTCAGAACACTGAAAGGTGCAGCTGCTGCCGTAGCCAAGAATCAATTTTAAGATATTCATTACAAAATCATATCTCTAATCAACATGGAAATATCTACTGCAATGATTTCAATATTCCTCCTGTTAATTATTTCAGTAGCTTTATTGGTTTGAGTAGTTTCTGATTTTCCAGTCCTTCAGATTTCCATATGGATTGGAGGCAAGGGCAAAGCTGAGATGTTTCCTGTCTGGGGCAGGATACAGAGACTGTGCTTTGGTACTGCCTGGCAGAACTGGAGTTTGATCAATTTGATATTAAGAAGAAATTCTTCCCTGTGAGGGTGGTCAGGCCCTGGCACAGGCGCCCAGAGAAGCTGTGGCTGCCTCTGGATCCCTGGCAGTGCCCAAGGCCAGGCTTGGAGCAGCCTGGGATAGGGGAAGATGTCCCTGCCCATGGCACTAGATGATCTTTTCGATCCCTTCCAACCCAAATCATTCTATGATTCTGTGATTTTCTGGTTCTTTTCTTGCAGGCTGTGAAAACACTTCACAAGAAACTGGGAACTTGTGTTTTTTATAAAATAATTACCCTTCATGGGTGAAAAGAGAATGCATTTTATGTTAATTACTAGTGAGTAACTAGATTTATTTTTCAGACCCCCAACCCTTTGCCTCCTCACCACATCTGCCTTGTTCAGTTTGCTTGTTTCCCCTGTCTCTCAAAAACACTGAACAATACATCAGTGGAATCAAGACTTTTTGACATCCTCAATGTTGTCCTTCCTCCCTAAACTCTTTTTCCCAACTTCTTTCCATGCCACTTCTTAAAGCCCCGTTGATTACCTGGATAATTGACTGGTAGTGCCGGTAACAGCCCCACAGACTAATAGAAATGTATGAGAAACAATTACCGGTAATTGGAATCAATTAATTGACGATTTGCTGGGGAACTGCTGCCTAATGCAGGAAAATCCTAATTACATTTCCACAGTCTGGGAAAAAACTCCAAAAAGCTGAAATCGTGGTATGGATTTTGAAGTAAAACGGTGCTGTTTTCATCGGGGCAGGTTCTGTTTGAGCAAAGGTTTTCAGCCAGAGGAGGGAGGAGAGGAGGGAAGGGGGAAAGGAGAGAGGGAGGGAGAGAGGAAGGAAGGGAGGGAAAGGAAAAGGGGAGGGAAGGAGAGGGAAAGGGAAGGGAAGGANNNNAGGGAAGGGAAGGGAAGGGAGAGAAAAGAGGGGAGGAACGGAGAAAGAGGGAAGGAGGGAGGACAGGAAGGAGGAAGGAAAGAAGGAAGGGAGGAAGGAAGGAAGGAAGGAAGGGCTGGGTATCCGCAGTGGATGCTGGCTGCCTTCGGGATGTCACCACCCTCAGCCCTCCCAAGGTCGGTGGGTTTGACACCCAGAGCAGTGTTTGAGGAGGCTCTTCCCGAGCCCCACTGACATTCCCAGCTGCTTATCCCACAGGGAGACTGAATGGAGTGATGCCCAAAACCTCCCTCTCACAATTCTGCCTGCATCACCAGAGGTTTTGCCTCCTTTCAGACTCAAAATGTTCCTAGAAAGGGAAGAACGTGGCAAGAGGGAGGCCGGGAAGTGCCCGAGGAGGCTGGAGAGGGAAAGCGCGAGGGGGACAAGGCTGGGCATCATCTCTGTCCCCAAATGGCATTGCTGTCAGTGTCCCAAACAGCCCGGGAGGCCAGCCACCAGTCAGGGTTAAGTTTAGTGTCTGTTCCTTATCAGATGAGAGCAGGCTGGAGTTTCACCATCCCGACTCCTGCGCTCTCCCGCATTCATTCCCACTTCCTGCTCGCTGAAAGTCAAGCTCCCATTCACAAAAGAGGGGCCTTATCTCCTTACCTCTTGACCCTGAATCATGGCTGCAAACACAGGGGGTTCTTTCTGACAGCACCGAACAGGTGGCAAAGTCCTCTGGCTCTGGGATTTGAGAGAATAAAAGAAAACGCCGTCTTCTGGTTTATTGTTGTGGGGTTGGAGATGGTGAATCTCGACCTGAAAAGCCCTTTAAAATGTCCCCTTTACAAAGCAATCTGCCTCTTACAAACTGATCTGAGAAATCAGCAGCTTATCTGCACTCCAATCAGAATTGCCTCGAATTATGAGAAATTTCAGCAATAAAAATGGGTGAGTTTGGTGAAAGTTCTCTGTCGCTGAAGCCCAAAATTCAGCTCCTTCCCTGAGGATGCCCTGCACAGCAGCTCTTATCAGAGCTCCCTCTCAGCCCCAGGCTGGCTGTGGAGGAGCTTTATCACATCTCACAGCCAGACCACTTGAGCTGAGGAGCTTCAGTGGGGAAAGGACTCGAGACAATTAAGGGAACGACAACATGAGTGCCCCTGAAAACTTCAAGTGGCAGAAATAGATGTGCCGTGTTAAGGTTTTGGGAGAAAAACCATTTATTGGTAAGGCAACATTTAAGCTTCTTCCCCTCAAAATTAACTGTCAGCCTTTAGAAACCCAAGGATTTTTGGGTTAGGGATTTTTTTTTACAAAACTGTATTTAGAGAATGTGTTACCCCTGTGGCAGGGCACTGTCCTGGTGTGTGAGCAGACCCTCAGCCTGCAGTTTTACCTCATAATTTGCACATATACCAAATAAAAACTCCAAGCCTAATGATAAAACTTCTTTTTACATTTACAGCTGCTAAAATTTTTGCTATATTTTCTTCTAAACTATATTTTAATGTCGAAGCGCTGGAACACCTCGGTGTTCCTCCAGCAATTCCGAGGGGAGAGGCTGATCCTGATACCTGTGCAGCACCTGCTGCAGCTGCTGCCTGTGGGAGGTGCCCTTAAATCCCCACCTTGTCCCCCCCAGAGCCCCTGGATAACAGGAGCAGAGCATTCCCAAAGGGAATCATCCCCAGGCTGGGGTGGGGCAGCCTTGGACCCCGAGGAAAACCATCCAGGATCCCACCAGCATTTATTAAAAGGAATCCAGTGCTACCTCTGTCCCCTTGGCTCAGGCGTCCAGGGTCAGATAAAAGTGACATGAAAGCATTTCTGCTGCCTGAGGCCCCGCGGGACAGTGCGAGGTGACAGTGCACAGTTGTCCCCAAATTGTTGGGCGAACTATGTCATGTCCCAGATAGCGGCAAGAGCCTGCCCTGAACAACGTGTCTGGGGCTCTTTGAACTCGTGATGAGCTTGGTGTGTTCTCTCCTCTTTATTTTTGTCACTGCTCCAGACCCCGGGCAGGTGCTGAAGAAGGATCAGGACAGGCTTGGGAGGAGCAGCAGAGCCTCAGTGGGAAGGGCAGGGGATGGACAGCCCAGGGACAGGAATGGTCCCAGGACACAAGATTGTCAGGATGCACAGCTGTTTGCTTTGATATGAAAACTGAAAACAGAAATATTGCCCCAAAAAATCTCCCCTTCCCTGGGAATTCTGTAGCAATCCCTACACATCCCTCAGAAAATAAGACAACCCTCTTTGTCCTCCAGCAAGAGCCAGGCTCCTCCTTCCAAAGGAATGGAGAATTGGCATCCCTTTTACATGAATTATTGGGAAGAATCTCCCGAAGGAAGAGTTTGGAAGGATATTTCTAGTGAGATTTCACACTTTCCAAAATGTTGCGGTAATTAAAGCATCCCAGTTCAACTTCTGAGTGTTCAGCTGCATCCACAGGTGATTATAGGAACTCTGAGCTGCACTTTCATCCGCTCTTAACTGGTTTATCACCTTTCCAAGCAGCCTGAACAAACAGCCCGATCTGAAAAGAATTCTTCAGGAGACCTTTCTTCCCCACCTTGTCCCCAGCCCAGAGCACTGAGTGCCACCTCCAGGAGTTCCTTGGACACCTCCAGGGATGGGCACTCCAAACCTCCCTGGGCAGCACTGCCGGTGCCTGACCACCCTTTCTGTGAAGACATTTCATGTTCTAATCGTGTATGGCCACGTTCTAACAATAAAAATGTCCATCTCCAAAGCTCCCACCCCCAAAGCTCCTCCCAAGGCAGCAATTCCCATCCCAACAGCCTCAGAACACACGAGATCAGCTCTGTCCCAGCCCAGGGGGCAGATGGAACACCCCAAGCCATGGGCAGGCTCTGATGCTCTGTGCACACCCCCAGGGCACTGCCTTCCTTCAACCTCCATTTTCCCCACTCGGACAACTTCCCCCAAGGATGATATTTTATGTTTTTCCTCCTCACCCCAGCACCTGCGGCAGCACGCGGCGCGTTCAGCCCTCCCTGATAACAGCTTATCTCCATCCCAGCTTATCTCCATCCCAGGTTATCTCCACCCAGGTTATCTCCATCCCAGCCGCAGCTCGGGCCTCCCAGCAGGACAGATGCTTGGCAGTTGACTGAAAGCTGATTCCTGTCAGGAGCTATTTTCTCCCCGAGACAGAGCAGACATTGTGCCCCTCGGTGCTCGAGTGTGGCCTTGGCTACTGCCAAAAGACCACCTTTTTGTGTTTTTTTTTTTCTCTTCGCTGAGACAAAACAGAATCCCCCTGCTGTCAGCTCTATCTGGAGCTGCTGAAAGGGGATGTATAAGCCCAGTAATGCTGCTGGGGAGATAACTGTCAAACAGCATGAAAACCCCTGCCTGTCTGCCCACGGAGGGGCTGAAGCTCCATGGAGGCTACAACTCAATGCTCAACAGCTCCTGGCATCTGTGAGGTCTCTTTCTTAGCTGCTTTTTAATACCCTGCTGAAAGAAAACAGTGTGGGATTCAGAACCTTCTCCTGCTCGCCCAACTGGGCCACTGGGTGGTTGCTGGAGATGTGGAAATGGGCATTGTTCCCCTTGGAAGGGGAAATGTGGGGAAATTGAGTGATTCTGCCGCACACAGCGGGGATGTGAACCAGATTTTCAACCTGCTTTACAGTGCTGGGCCAGGAAAACACATCAAAATAATGGGAAATGTGTAGCAGAGGCACGAGAACAGCACGGGATTGCTGAGAGTCACTGAAGGTTTTGCCGCTGTAGTCGTGAACAAAACCACACACAAAGCAGTTTGCACTCACATCAGGATAGAAACTGTAATGAAGTGTATAAAAAGTTATAGAAGTACTTAAAAAAGGATTAAATATGGCATTGATGAACATAAAATCCCCAAAATTAAACTATTTGTGATTTTGCACTAGAAACAGGTAAATTAAAGTTTCCCTCTGAAAAGCACAGTGGTCAGGAGCCAATCCCCACATTATTGCTCCCAGAAGTACCTTCTGGGCAGTGGCTCATTGGGGTGAGCTCCAAAAGTCATTGAAGTGATGCCAGGAGCTCCGAACTCGTCTGTGATCCCATCTCGGTCAGGGGGTTCAGTCACCCCCACATCTGACAGACCCTACAGACTTCAGTTTGCAAGACACAAAACAATCCCTTGCACAAATGAGCGTGTTGGGAACGGCGGGTCATGGAAAAGAAGCAAAAAAAGGGCCAAAAAAATGTCAATTCCAATTAAAAAGGACCAAAACCCTCTGTTTTACAACAGCAAAAGCATGAAGTTGATGAAGTTACGTTATCCATATGGAGAATGCTCCTCATTTTTATGCAGTATTTGGGAATGAGGAGAAAGCAAATTTCACCAACAAAAGAAAAGGGTTTCATGTCCAGTCCTTAAAACTCCCAAATATCAGAGTAACCTGGACTAGTCCAGATTTGATGAGGTTTGCCCTCCTAAAAATCTCTCTGCAAAATCAAAGCCATTAGGACAGCACAAAGTCAAGTTCAACATTATTGGTCAGCAGCAAATTCCACAAGCCACCCATATACATCCCTGTAAATACAGGTATTTTACATATTTATGTGTGTGTTTACAATGAAATTTAACCTTAAACTTCTGTCTGAGTAATCATGTCTGAAAATCTCCACATATACCCCTGTAAATACAGGTATTTTACATATTTATGTGTGTGTTTACAATGAAATTTAACCTTAAACTTCTGTCTGTGTGATCATGTCTGAATGTCTCCATATATATCTCTGTAAATACAAATATTTTACATATATTTTGCATATATGTGTGTGTTTACATGTAAATTTAACCTTAAACTTCTGTCTGTGTGATCATGTCTGAATGTCTCCATATATATCCCTGTAAATACAGATATTTTACATATATGTGTGTTTACACTGAAATTTAACCTTAAACTTCTGTCTGTGTAATCATGTCTGAAAGTCTCCATATATATCCCTGTAAATACAGGTATTTTACATATATTTTACATATTTATGTGTGTGTTTACACTGAAATTTAACACGAAACTTCTGTCTGTGTGATCATGTCTGAATGTCTCCATATATATCTCTGTAAATACAGATATTTTACATCTATGTGTGTGTTTACACGTAAATTTAACCTTAAACTTCTGTGTAATCATGTCTGAGTGTCTCCAGGCATCCTCCTGGAATCAGAGAGTTTCATCAGGCTGAAAGGTCTGGGGAGGGAAACATCTCCCAGCTGTTTTAACCCAGCCACTGAGTTCTTTGGAAACTCCTAAAAGGAAAAGTGCAAATTGGAATCAGGACCCAGCACACGATAAAACTGCCGCTGCAAGCGTCCCCGTGCAGCCCTCAATCCGCCCAGCGATTCATCAGATACCTTCTTTTTGTTTTCATAAATGATAAGTAAATCCACTTAGTTTGTGTGCGTTGTGCCTGCAGGGATTCCTTGTCCCTCACCCCTGTGCTGGGGTGGCAGGGAGCCAGCACGAGCCAGGCTGCATTTCTCCACTGTGTCAGCTTGTCTGTTTATTTCTTTTCTTGTGGGGGGGCAAAAAAAAGAAAATCGGTCTAGAAGGAATTGCTGGTTTCATTGTTTAGTTCTGCTTTTCCTGCACTTAACCACAACATCAGCATCAAAGCATCCCTTGGTAGGGAAATACAAACTCCCATCTCCAGTTCAGCCAGGAACAGCACGGCCAAGAGCAGCAAGCACTGCTCTCCCTGAATGAAAAGAACAATCCTCACTCACATTTAATGCGTAAGAAAGTAGTTTAAGTTACAGATTTTTATATATTTATAGACTCAGTAATACAGAAGCCACTTTAGAGTTTATCAGCTACAATAACATGAGCAGAACTTTAGTGTGAAAACTTGGATTTGGCCACTGGAAATCTTGGATTGGGCTGAGAAATCCTTCTTGGACATCCCTGGATGTCACATTGCTACACAGCTGACAAAAGGCTTCAAACTCCCTGGGAAAAGCCCCTGATGTTTCCTCAAGGTTGCCTGAGACTCCTGAACTGTGTTTTTCACTGTCAATGCTCAAGGCACGAGGTCCCACTCAGCTTTAGAAACTCCAGTCCTTGCTCCATAAACTCCACATCCCCACAGAATAATTAGAAAAATTATCCTTGGCTGCTGAGATCAGGACAGATGAAAACCTAGCTCCTGGTCAGTTCCTCGTTCAGAGGACAGAGGGAGAAGGGCAGAAGTGGCACGAGGGCAGAAGTGGCATGAGGGCAGAAGTGGCACGAGGTCCCTCACCTGGGGCACTGCCACCTTCAAATATTCCCTGATGCATTGTTTCAACCCCCAGGCACTGATCACCACTCCAGAATGTGAACCCAGGGTGGTGCGGCTCCCTGTGTCACATCAGCCACGAAAAAAACACCAAAACACAAATCCCTGCTGAATTTAAAAATTTCTTCAGCCGCCAGACTGAAAGCAAAACTAACGAGCGCCACAGCCACCTCAACAAGTGATCATTTTTCTTAAAATACAAACCCTCGGGGCCAAGAGGCCATAAATTGTGCAATAACCAGAAGAATCCACTTTTTAACAGTGGCACCTCTGCCAGCCTGGGTGCCTTTGATCAGAAATCTTCGCGGGGAGAGGAGAAACCCAAACGTGCGAATTAATGACTCGGCGCTCCGTGGCCAGGCCAGGAAGCTGCAATTTGGCTCCAGCCCGAGCCTGTGTATGGGGAGAGTGTTATCTAAACCACTAGGACGACTATAAAATATCTTAACAGCTTCTGCTGCTTAGCTGGGAGCAGGGCTCGCAGTATCTAATATGAAACAAGTGGGCCAGGCTGTGAAAGGCAGCTCTATATTCAGAGGCTGCAGCGGCTGGAAGCTATGGGGTCGTCTCAGAAGCTCTCAATTGTTTTTAAATTCTGTTTTTACAAGGAGCGTGAGATTTATAGGCTCTTGAGGGGAAGAAAATGATGTAACTTGAGTAAATCAACAGGCCATTTATTCCTGGCCCTGTTTCCTCTCTGTCACTGAGCTCTGGAACGAGCCCCCAAGCACTCCCTCTTCAAAACAAGAGCAGCCCAGGCTGCTGAGACCTTGTGGGGACAGTTAAAGGCACAGTTTCCTTCCCTCTCATGCCAGCCCGGGCACCCCCAGGGGGAGGGCACCCAGGGGAGGGCCAGGATGTGATCCCACCCTCCCAAAAAACTGGGAAACTGCAGCTGCTCCTGCTGCTCGGAGCTGCCACGAGCACGGCCAGGGCTGCTCCATCAACCCCAACATTTGGGGTGTTTGATGAGAGCACCCCCCCAAAGCAGTGTGGGAAACAGGATGAGCCCAGAAATGGGAAGGGGAGGTGGATTTTTTTCCCTATTTTTCCCTTTCACAGTCCAGTTTGCTGTTGATGATGGATCAGTTCATTGTCAACGTTTTCCAAACTGCTCCTAAACCTCATGTGCTGCTCAGTGAGCCCCAGCTCATGAAGTGAGATTCACTGAGCAGCGCTGGAAGGAGGGCAGGGAGGGACGATTTTCCTTGCCAGGAATTCCAAGAGGTGATTCCCACTCAAGGGAATCCCATCCTGTGATTTCCTTGGGATTCTTCTCAGATGAAATTGTCGATTAAGAAGTGAAGCCTGGGCACAAAGTAAGGTGCCCACTGGCAGCAGTTCCAGTAGCCACTGCTGGGCTGGGGCTGGCCCAGCCTGGTGCTTGTGGGTGTCTGAGCATCCTCACTCGAGGGGAAATGGGTTCAAACTGACAGAAGGCAGGGTTAGATGGGATATTGGGAGGAAATTCCTCCCGGGGAGGGTGGGCAGGCCCTGGCACAAGTTGCCCAGGGAAGCTGTGGCTGCCCTTGGGTCCCTGGCAGTGTCCAAGGCCAGGCTGGACAGGGCTTGGAGCAGCCTGGGACAGTGGAAGGTGTCCCTGTCCGTGGCACTGGATGGTTTTTAAGGTCCTTTCCAACCCAAACCATCCCTCAATTCTCTGATTTTAACCTCTGCACTCTGCAAATTTTAAGCCTTGTTAGCATCCCCTCACCTGTTCCCTTCCCCCTGCCCAGACAGGGAGAGTTTGGGTTAAAATCCTGCAATTTGCTGAATCTCCAGAGCCACAAGAGACCTTCTCTCCCCCAGCTCTCCTTTCCCAGTGCTCTGCCTATTCACAGAGCCCCAAACTTTTGTTTGCTGCCGACACGCAGCTGCCTCTGAGCCTGTGCTGCAGCAAGCAGGGCAATTTCAGCGCTCAGGTCAGGCAGCCGCGCTGACCCCTCACCTTTGACAGTGATCTTTATCTAGACTCCATCTTAATTATTTATCTCAGGAAGGTCAGGAAGAAAATGCCTCTCTCAGGACCCCCACTGCTCCAAGCCTGTTAAAATGCAAGTTCTTTGAGGACGGTAATTCAAGCAAGCAGCGGAGAAACTGCTGCATCACTTTTATACCCGTTAGGAAATGTTTAGGAAATTGCTCTCTGCTCACGATTATAATTTTCAAACCCAGCAATTGAGGAGTTTTCCTCATAAAACCGAGGCTCGGAAGGGCCACAAGAGCTTTGCTAACGAGACGTGAAAGATTTTACATCATTAACGTGGTTTTGCCTGGAAGTTTAGCAAACACAAAAACCTCAGAGACAATAAAATTTAAAACCTCTTGGAAAACACAGGTAACATCTACGCAGAGAGTTCTTCAGGATTTCAGCAGTGTTAAAGCTGCAAGCATTTTAAGAAAAGTTTTAATAAAGTTATTAAAAATGCAATACTTTTGTCCCCCCTGCAATAGCGTTTCCCAGCATAATTTAAGAAAAGCCACACACACAATAAAAGGAAGAAAAAGGGGGGAAAAAAGCTTGTAGTAAAAAACTGGGGTATAATTTTCTTCAATCAACTCCAGCTCATGACTGCAATTACCCCAAATCTTTCCGAACCTTGCTGTGATACACCAGGGACAGGTCTTGGAGCCTCTGTGGGTGGCAACCTTTCATCTGCCTCTCAAACTGTTCTTTATTGTAAGGTTTCAAATTAGTGCTAGCAGCAATGAGCAAATTTGATAATTCGATCTCAAATTAGTTAATGTAATGTGCCAGGAACCACTAACTAAGGCTCTGCAAAGATGAAAATCTATCTCTGCCGGCTCGGGATGCAAAGTTAACCAGCCTGACAGTTCGCATTTGAAAAGTTGCTTTTTATTTTAATTAAAACGAAATTCTGCTTTAAACACCGCCCCCCTGCTCCTTTTCTTTCCCCGCGGTGTGTTTTGCTCATTCTGCATGGCAAAACACGCTCCAAGCACACGAGGCACACATTCTGCTGTGATCCAGCAGCCGTGCCCGACCCAGATAGCTGTGAATTGGGTGGAAATCCTTAGGATCGTGTGTTCCGATGGAGCCTTTGGAGATAACGAAGTTAACCGGGATCTGTTTCCATGGCAGCTTTCAGCAAAACGAGCCCGTGATTCACATTGCAGATCCTTGTCTCCTGTTTGGCCAAACTCATTTGTTCTGGGAATCACGTTGAAATATTTCACAAAAAAAAAAACCAAACCAAAAACTCAAAAAAACCCCCAAAAAACCCCAAAACCAAACCAAACCAAACCAAAACCAAAACCAAAAAAACACAAAAAACCCACCAAAAAACCAAACCAAACAAACAAAAGAACGAAAAAAAAAACCCCACCAAAAAACCCAAACCAATAAAACAAACAAAAAAAAACCAACCAACCAAAAAAAAAAAAAACCAAACCAAAAAACCCCAGACGTTTGAGTTCTCCAGTGATTCTTGGATTTGGAAGGTCGGGACTGTGAGGGAATCTTGCTGCACCTTGGTGGCTTTGTTTGTCTTTAAAATGAAGTCAAAAAGGCCAAGTTTGATCTTGAAGTAATTTTATCTTGGGGAAACTTCTTCTCACCCACCTCTACACTGATTTTTTCTTTTCAGGGCAATTAAAGGAGCCCGGGGCTCACACCAGTCCTGGAGCATTTGCCCCCTGATTCAACACTCTTTTCTGCTGATGCCCTTCAGATTTCCATTCCCCCTTCACCAAATAAAAACGTCATTATTTAGACAAAGTGAGATATTAAACAAGGCATTCTGTGGGAGCCCCAGGTGGGAGTGTCTCAAAGCCACTGGGAAGTAAAAGTACGGGAGAATCATGTTCTAGACCCTTCTCTGGAAAGGATTTCTGACACTTTTAAATACATCTTTAATTCAGTTTAAAATATTAATTAGAATTTAGCACATTTATGATGAGTTTCAGCCTCCTGAACAGAACGTTTTCATGAATAAATGGCTTTTAAAGAAAGGCATCACCATCTGCAGGACCAGCCAGTCTAATTGGACTGGATGAGCACAAAAGATACAAAAACTGTCCAAAACTTCCCAAAATCACAGACCTTGGTATTTATGCTGACATGTGAAGCTTTGAATCTTTCTCAAATTACAGCACAGGTCCCTGCCCGCACTGGACTGGTATTAACTGGCACATTTACTCCAATACACTTATTCTAACAGCAAAAATGACATCTGAATCCTGATAAAGCTCAAAATAACACAGACCAGTGAGGATCCACCACAGGCAACAAACTCCCCATGCAAAATCTCCTTCCATTTTGGCCAGGATAGAAGGACACTTGACAGAGGGAAAGAAGTGAAGGGACACAAAATTCCTGAAACAGAATTTCTGCAGGGTTTAGGAGCGACCCAGCCCAGCCTTCCCTAGGGAACTGGAATTATTGGAGTGGAATTACCGCCGTGGAATTACCACCGTGGAATTACCACTGTGGAATTACCACCGTGGAATTACCGCCATGGAATTACCACCAGGGAATTACCACCGTGGAATTACCGCCAGGGAATTACCGCCGTGGAATTACCACTGGGGAATTACCGCCGTGGAATTAGCACCGTGGAATCACCGCCGTGGAATTACCGCCGGGGAATTACCACTGGGGAATTACCGCCGTGGAATTACCACCAGGGAATTACTGTGGTGGAATTACCGCCGTGGAATTACCGCCGGGGAATTACCGCACTNGGTGGAATTACCGCCGTGGAATTACCGCCGGGGAATTACTGCCATGGAATTACCGCCGGGGAATTACTGTCATGGAATTACCGCCGGGGAATTACTGCCGTGGAATTACCACCGTGGAATTACCACTGGGGAATTACCGCCATGGAATTACTGCCAGGGAATTACTGCCGTGGAATTACCACCGGGGAATTACTGTCGGGAATTACCGCAGCCTTCCCGGGCCGGGCACTTCACTTTAAACTCCAAGGAGCAAATTCTGGAAGTTCCGCTGGAATGAAGGCCTGGGAAGGGTTTGAAAAGCGTCCCTGTTGCACCTCAGTGGGAGCCAAGAGGCCTCAGGCCGGAGCCAAGTGACAGATGATTCTCCCCTGAAATGTTTTCGAACGGAACAGAAGACGTTCTTTATCTGTGTGGTCTGAGCTCATTTACTCCAGGAGAAATCTCCAGCTCCCGCCTGACTGAAAGCCAAGTCTTGTTCTCCCATCTGATGGATGAATGGAATTCAGAAGTTTGATACTGTCCCCTGAGATGTCATTTAAATCCACAGATACATTCAGCCAGCAGGTAAAGTTAGAATGTCATTCCACAGGCTCATCTCTCCCTCCCCGCCCCCTCCCCTCACACAGGAGCCTGTCTTCACTTTTTCTTGCTGCCACGAATCCCAGCACCTCTAAAATGAGATTCCAGGACCAGGGGGAATGGTTTCAAACTGACAGAGAGCAGGGTTAGATCAGATATTACTAAAAAATTCTTCCCCGTCAGGGTGGTGGGGCCCTGGCCCAGGCTGGCCAGAGAAATTTGGCAGAATGGCCTGGGTTGGAGGGACCTTAAAGTTCATCCAATCCCACTCCCTGCCACATTTCCACTGCCCCAGGCTGCTCCAAGCTCTGTCCAGCCTGGCCTTGGACACTGCCAGGGATCCAGGGGCAGCTACAGCTTCCCTGGGCACCTGTGCCAGGGTCTCACCTCCCTCGCAGGGGAGAATTTCCTATCGTTCAACCTGATTTTGATTTCCTCCTCTTTCAGTTTGACAGACAGCCTCATCCCCTTTCTGATAAACTCACCCATCTCCTTGAGATCCAAACACAAATCCCAATATCCATCCTAATCTTTGGAAAAGTATATCTGACAGTTTATTTTGCCTGTTCCACTGCTGCTGCAGATCCAAAACTTTGAAATCAGAAGAATGCAGCGAAGCAGCAGCAGAACAAAATAAAGTTTTCCTTTTTTTTTTTTTTTTTTTTGAGCAAATGATTAATTTGCTGTATTGACATCTCCATAGATTCTTCCCCAGAACAGACTGTGCTCTGAAGTAATTGCTGAACTTGATACAAAAGAAATTCCACCCAGTGCAGCAACACAGAGACCACGAGGGGCTTTTGCATCTGATTACCGACCAAAGGTGCTCATTCAGCCCTGCCCCAGCCTGCACATTTCCCTGTGTCTGTGAGGTTACCTCTGTTTATCACAAAAAGGGCTCCAAGACACTCGGAGCTGCTACTGTTGTAATCCATCCAAGACGGATGGTGGAAAAGGCTGAAATAAAAGCCAAGCTTCCTGCCCCATGTGCCTGCCAGACTGCTGCAGAAAGGTCAGGGGCATCCTCACTGCAGACTGGTAATTGCAAAAAATGAAGGAGGTGAACCCTAACCAGGAGATCAAAGGAGGAGAGGGAAGGAGAGGATTTTACAGAGAACAGACTGACTAGGGGAGCAAGACATTAGGGGGAAAGAAATATCTTGTACTAGGAAAAAAGGCAGTGTAATTAGCATTGCCTCCATGAATCAGGCAGACCCCGTGTAAAACTCAGCAGATAATGAGATGTAATGGTCCCTGGGCAAATGCTTGATCCCACTAAGGTCCGTGTTCTATTTAAGTAAATCTTTTCTCTGAGTTGCAATAGACAAGCGCTGAAAAACTGGCGCTTCATTTGCTGGGAGAAAACAGAACTGCGGCGAGATCAGGATCTTCAGAGTCCTCGGAAAATGCTGGACACAAACATTGGGGAGACCAACATTGTGCTGGGACACCCCAGGTGTCTGTGGCAACACTGTCCCTAAACCAGCCCCGTCTGATCCCACTCCTGTCTGATCCTACTCCTGCCTGATCCCACTCCTGTCTGATCCCAGCCATGCCTGATCCCAACTCTGTCTGATCCCAACCCTGCCTGATCCCACTCCTGCCTGATCCCAACCTTGCCTGATCCC
>VZRL01005776.1:175077-192401 GCA_013397895.1 Origma solitaria | reverse complement strand
CCTGCCTGATCCCACTCCTGCCTGATCCCAACCCTGCCTGATCCCAGCCCTCCCTGTCACTCCCAAGCCAGCAGCCTTGTTCTTTTCGGGAGACATCATTTCACCCACGATGTGGCCAGAGGAATAAACCACAATTTGAGATTTAGAGAAAGCCCCCCAAAGGCTGGCACTGTCCTTCCAGCCCTTCCTGCTCCCCCCAGGCGGTGCCAGTCCCTCTGCTGCCCCTCCGGTGATGCACATCCCTCAGCCCAAACTCTCTTCTGCTTTCCTTCCTCTTACAAAGCTCAGGAATTCCTTCAAAGCAGCAAATGCTCCCCTCTCCCAAAGCAGATCCAGCAGGGACTGCAGAGACAGTGCCTGCCTGCTCCGGCTGGGAGTTGAAGGAATTCCCTCTCTTGCAGTCTGTGTATTTAATAAACTAATCCATCGATGACATTTCCTATTTAAATGAACAAGATTATGCAGCTAAACAATATTTTGCAACCAAAATGGCCAATAAATCATGCCTTTGGAAGTGCTAATGGCGCTCACATTTATTCCTGTTAATGCTTCCTGGTTTTGAAAGCTGGGCCAATTCCAGAGATAATGTATTACAAACTTTCCTGCTGAAGGATTTGGGTTCCTCTAGGCTCCATTCCAGTTATAACTGGCAGCTAATACTTTCACACATTCACAAATCCCCAGCCCCTCACCACAAGCAGAAGGGAGAGGAGAGGTTTTGGCTTGGGTCAGCACATTTGGGAGTGTTGCAGAAATGAATGGGAAGTGATGCAGTTCCCTTTGAACACTGGGCTCTTCATGGAAGCATGCTCAGCACCTTGTCCCCTCAGCCACACATCTGCCCACCTACGGAACGCCCCCAAAAACCCGGATATTGATGGACAGGCATCCAGCATTCCAGGCTTTCTCGCAGGCCCATGAAGGGCCACTCTGTGCCTGCAAAGGAGGGGCTGCTGCACAAACCGACCGAGCTGTTTCCAGCAGAGCAGCCCTGCAGGGAAGGACCTGGGAGTGATGCTTGATAAAAATCCTGATGTGAGCCAACAGTGCTGCCTGGCAGCCCAGAAACGCCCCCGAGTCCTGGGCTGATCCCAGCGTGGGCAGCGAATCCAGGGGGAGATTCTCTCTGCTCTGCTCCCCTGAGATCGCACCTGGAGCCCTGCGCACAGCCCTGGTGCCCCCAGATCAGGGCTGGGAACTGCTGCAGCGAGTCTGGAGAAGAGCAGGAGAGGAGTTTCCAAGGGGACCAGAGCATCTTCCCCATGGAGGCAGGCTGGGAAGGATGGGAATGCTCAGCCTGGAGAAGAGGAGGTTGTGTGGAGACCTCACAGAACCTTCCAGGGTCTGAAGGGACTCCAGGGAAGGAGAGGGACTCTGCATCAGGAACTGGGGGAGCAGGACAAGGGGGAATGGGTTCAGACTGAAAGAGAGGAGGTTTAGGTGGGATATTGGGAGGGAATCCTTCCCCATGAGGGTGGGCAGGCCCTGGCACAGGTGCCCAGAGAAGCTGTAGCTGCCCCTGGATCCCTGGCAGTGTCCAAGGCCAGGTTGGACAGGGCTTGGGGCACCCGGGGACAGTGGAAGATGTCCCCATGGCAGGGGGTGGGACTGGATGATCTTTAAGGTCCCTTCCAACCCAAATCATTCCATGATTCTGTGATTTTATGATTATAAAAATCACAACTGCCCAACATCCAATGCCTGCAGCAGGCACAAGTGTGAGTGGGAAATGGGCACAGGCTGGAATTGCCTTTTCCTGAGCCTGAACCACTCTGTTCCAGGCAAACACAGTCAGAGCAAGGGATGCTGATATTTGGGGTTTGCTGAGGGGTAATGTGGGAATTGAAAATGGAGAGAGACATAGGCGCTTAGGTTGAGGACAGCAAATAATTTGTTGATTCCTGACTCTAATCAATTAAATATCCCTCAATACCTTAAGTCTACCCCCAAAATAAAGCTTTAGAAATGCTTGCATGTGGGCTACTGAGCTCATTCAGAAGAGACTTCAAACTCCAAGCACCAGTGAGAGATCATCAGATGCACCCAGAAATCTCTCCACAGTGAATTTTCGGGATAACAGCACTGTAGGGTGCAAGAACAGATGTTATTTCCTAAAGACTCACAACAAATCGCTTGGAAAAGCTACTCCGGTTTCC
The DNA here is from genome assembly GCA_013397895.1 of Origma solitaria. NCBI lineage: Eukaryota > Metazoa > Chordata > Aves > Passeriformes > Acanthizidae > Origma > Origma solitaria. The sequence goes on along the minus strand of VZRL01005776.1, from coordinate 190,245 downwards.
CAACCCAACTCCTCGCTTCTCAAAATCAGACTCAGCACACAGTGAGCATTGTAAAAGCCTTCCCTGCTCTGTCTGACAACGCCTATACCCCAGACCCTCAGCATCTTTCAGAAGTTATTTCTGGAAATGTTGAATCTCATAACAGCAATAAAAGGAAAATATTGTTGTAGCCAAAATAAATGTCTCTTTGGACGCTATTAAAAAAGCACTGGGATATTTGTGTAAGTTGAAGCGCTCGCCCTCACAGAGAACAGCTCGGCTGTTGGGAGATATCAAGGGGCAGGATAAATTTATAAAGAGCTCACAGTTGATTTGTCTGTTTAGGGGAAATGCTCAGGGAGAAAAAAGTCTGAGTTGTGATTCTCTCGCAGTCAAATCAGAATCCTGCTCTCCCCTCAGCCAAAGCATGAAATCCAAACCAACAGCTGAAGAAAAGCCTCAGCACTGAGTGTTTTGATCAGGTTGTTAAGGGCTGAGTTGATGCTGCTGACGAGGGCAGGCAGTGAGAGCTCTCAGCAGACTTCCCGCAGCACCCCAGAAACACAGACACAGAGATGTGACATCCAACGAGGATGTGCAAAAATATTCACAGCTCAAGCAAAAAGTGTCTGAGAAAACTATTTTCCAAGGTTCTGCTGAAAACAGACTGGGTTTCCAAAAACATCTCTGTCACAGTTTTGGTCACTTTGCATCTGCCTAAAGAGATCCAAAACAGGGCTCTGGTTTGGGAAGCCCTAAGTGAGATCCAGTTCAGAAAAACCCTAATCTCATGACAAATTTGACAGCCCAACTGTGCACTATAAAATAAATATTTCTCAGGTCAAGTCTCCCTTTTGGTGTAGAAGGGGAGCTCCCAGGCAGGGATGGATGGGGCTGATAGCAGGGAAACAAGGTCTGCTTATAAAAATGGAATTAATTCTCTCTCTAAACAGCCTTTATACCTGCTCCTCTCTAAAAGAATAAAAAAAAAAGGTTTAACTGGTGCAACTTCATTTATTTTATCTGAATTAATTCCCTTTTGGATCCAGACTGACAACACTGTAAACTCCCTCCCTTTCCCTTTTGTTTGGAGGACTCAGACCTGGAAAACAAAATTAACTTTATTTTTTCCTTATCCAGATGATAAAACAGATTACCCTTAGAAATACAACATAGGGGTTCAGAGATTTATTTTTTTATTTTTAGGAGAAACAACAATGCCGTCCCTCTGCAGGGAGGGCCATGCCGGAACAGTGGGATGATTGTTGGAGGAGTGAATCTGGTTTTCATTAGAGGGAAGTGATGGGTCCGGTTTCTGCCCAGGACTGTTTGCTCGCATCTCTGTTTGTGTTCTGCCTCGGCGGTTAACCCTTTCCTGATGGGAACCCCTGTCCTGCTGATCCCACCCACCTGGCACACGCAGGGATAATGGGATCGCCCCAGGGATAATGGGATCTCAGGGTGCAGTTACTGCAGGTACTCTTGGCAGCCAAGCTGAGCCAGAGGGAACCTTTTGTCTTTGGTCTTCAAGTTGGAAGGAATTCAGAAATTGTTTATTAGGGGCTGGAGAGGCTGTTTTACCCCAAACCCCCCAAACCTGTGTTTATATGTCTATAAATTGGCTAAAGCTTGATATACAAATGGATTCCTGCAGGAGCAGGTGTCCCTCCAGGTGAGTTCAGCACCTGGGAGGCTGCCAGGAGGGGACACAGGCAGCAGAGCCCAGAGGGGACACAGGCAGCACAGCCAGGAGGGGACACAGGCAGCACAGCCAGGAGGGGACACAGGCAGCAGAGCCCAGAGGGGACACAGGCAGCAGAGCCCAGAGGGGACACAGGCAGCAGAGCCCAGAGGGGACACAGCTATCACAGCTAGGAAGGGACACGAGGGATGGGCCCTGCGCTGCCTGCACATCCTAAAAAACCTCATACACTCATTGGTAGGGAGACACCTACTCCAGCAGTGAAAACTTGTGCATTTCTAACTAGTTTAATACACTAATTTAAATTGTATATTTACTGTATATATACTTGTATACTTACTTTAAGTGTATACTTACTTTACTGTATTTTTATATGAACATAATATATGAATTATTTTTCTATTTACACATAAGTAAACTGTTATTCTGTGTTCAGTCCAAGCCTCACACTCTCCAGAAACAATAAAATCCCACAGCTGCACAATGGCAATGAACCACTGGATTAATTTCACTCCTTTTTACTCCCAGGTTTCTATGTATTACCTGGAAAACTTTGGAATGTGTTCACAACTCAGAGCTACTGGCTTCATTGGGGAATATTTCTGGATTTACAGATGCTTTGCTTTCAGCAAGGGAAGGTCTCGTTTATCCACCCCAAACACACCAAGCTCTTGGATTTCCTAGGTAAAAAGGGGTTTTTAGGCATTGCAGGGCATGGAATGAAGTTTTCTGCTGCTGTTCTTGGTTCCTTAAAAGCCACTGACCCCCTTAGCATGGCCTGGAAAATCCATCCTGAACAGGCCAAGGAGTTGCTGCACCCACCAGGCCCTGGAGGGAGGGGTAAAATCTCATTAAAAGTGGTAATTTGGTACCAGCCCACTTCCAGCATATGGATTTTTCAAACTGCATCCACTCTGCAGGACCAGCCAAAATGAATAGGAATATATTTGGCCATGTTTCCGTGTGTTTTGGGGCTTCCAGGATAATGTCAGCAAGGCACATCACCCGGAGCTGAGTACAAGGCCCGAAAAGTTTCCTCATGGGAGGTTTATAAATAACATCCCACCTTTCCACAGCCCTGTTCACACCAGGCCCCACCAGGCCAGGGCAAAATTTGTGTTTTGAAACACGAAACTCATGGTTTAATTTTGTTCACAGACCCTGGATCCAGCACCAGGCACTGGGAAGGGTGGGAGCTCTGAGGGCAGCACGGAAAGTGAATCCCAGGGATGATTCCTAGAGCTCCTCACTGTGCCTGGGCACCTCTGGGCACAAACCCCACGGGGCCACACCACAAAGCAGCTCCAGGCTCTGCCAAGAGGACTTTAGAGTCCAATTCCCCTTTTCTGCAGGAAATTCACTGCACATGCACTGCGAGAGGAGTGAAATTGTGATGGACTGCACGGAGGCGTTGGAGTCAGCCCAGAGAGGCACCGGGATGATCAGAGGGATGGAGCAGCTCTGCTGGGAGGAAAGGCTGCGAGAGCTGGGATTGCTCAGCCTGGGGAGGAGAAGCTTTGGGGTTGGTCTGACTGTGGCTTCCAGCGCCTGGAGGAGCCAACAAGAAATAGAGAGAGAGACTGTTTCCATGGCCTGGAGTGACAGGACAAGGGGGAATGGATTCAAGCTGAAAGAGGATAAATTTAGATGGGATATTGGGAAGAAATCTTTCCTTGTGCGGGAGGTGAGGCCCTGGCACAAGTGCCCAGAGAGGCTGTGGCTGCCCCTGGATCCCTGGAAGTGTCCAAGGCCAGGCTGGACAGGGCTTGGGATAGTGGAAAGTGTCCCTGCCCATGGCAGGGGGTGGAACAAATTGATCTTTAATGTCCCTTCCAACCCAAGCCATCCCTTGATTCTGTGACTCTACAAAATAAGGAAAGCAGGTGAGGTTATCAATGGCAGTCTGATCTGGTGGCACAGATTTTGGGTCTATAATATGAGAAACCCGAAAGAAAACTGCAGTCGGTGTCTGGCCCGAAGTACCAGAATTAGACACAGCCTGTACACGTAACCCGAGCTTTGGTTAGGTTTGATTCACCTCCGGGATGCGCTAGGATAAAATGTTTGCCTGAAATGAGATTTCCGGGCCCCTCCTCATGTCTTCTGCCAATCCCAGCACCCTCAGCTGGGAAGGCATCATGGAGGAAATTTAGATCTAAATGGATTTTAGCTATAAACTGACAGAGTCACCCAGCTCAACACCACCTCCCCTAAGCCCCACCCTGCTGTGAGCAGAGTTGCCCACTTGCTTTGCCCTTAGCTCAATCCCTGACCAGGGCAAAGAGAGGAAACCTCTCCAAATCCCCGACCCCTCCGAAGGCACCACCATCACATCCTCAGAGCACAGATCTTACCAAATAAACACGCAGAAAAATGACACTGTCAAAAGGCTTCCTTGGTTAGATGAATCCACAGATATTGTTAGCCAGCCACTAGACTGAGACATCAGAATATAAAGGAGATTAAAAGGAACTGTCACCACCTATTGCTAAAATTGTCTTCCTCCTGTTTCAGCCAGTCTGCATGTCACTGCTTCTTTGGAGGGAATTATCTCGGAAAGAAAATCCTGCTCTTCCTTTTATTGGAGGGAAACCTCTTAGACACTCCCCCCCTTTTTATGGAGCACATTTTTGCAGACATTCACCACAAAAGAGCACCGAGAGCACAGCAGTGAATGAGACTTTATTTGTGTCTGTGCCCTCAGCCCCATGCCCAGCTCGTGTTTAGCACAGCCACCCATGTCAGGGTGTAAAGGATTCCTGGTGGCACCTCTGAGGTGGCATTTCCCCTGCTCTGCCCTGTGCCAGCACTTCCCAGCCTCTCCCATGCAATTCATGAAATGCCTTTTTCTGTTCGGATAATTCCTCGTTTTACCCCAAAGACCTCGCGCCGCACTCTATACATTTATTACAAACTTGGCGTCTTGAGCCAAAACATTAATTGCATCTTCCAGCAAGGAAAAAAGCCCCAACCTCATTTAGGAATGTATTCATTAAGGGCCTGATTGACACGGCCAGAACCAGGGGGTTAAATTCAAGCCGGAGCGGAGGCCGGAGCGCTGGGAGCCGCGAGCATTCAGCTGCGGCAATCTCACCTCTCTGTGGTTTATCTCTGCAAGTCGGATAATTTATCCTCCTCACGGCAAGACAAAAAGGGAACTTGGCAGAGGGGGCAAGACAAAAGTAGACATTTTGTAACTGCTAAGTGCTAACGTTTCTGAAGATAATTTTTTGCGAAAGGTTTCTAAACAGCCCCTGTCAGCCAAGTTGTATTTTGTTATTTCAAAGTGACTGTGGGAGTCTAATCCAGTTCAAGCCCTTTGTAAATTTTAATGGAAATGCTCATACACAAAGGACAAAAAAATGTTTAGCTGCTGTTAGATATTCAGGAAATCTAAATCTAATTTGCCCTCTTAATCAGTGCTTCAATCTCAGCAGTGCCTGTTGTTTCTCTGTTTCCTTATTGCAATTTCAACTGCTGCATCTATTTTCTAAAAAAATACAGTTCTATATAGAAAATTCTATATAGAGCTCAAAATACAGCCTTAACCACAGGGTAAAAAAGAGGTTTTTCTTGAAAAACAAGACCATGGTAATATTGCTTTGACTTAAAAGTGTGTAGAAGGGTGGAATAATAATAAAAAAGGATTCTATCCATCAACAACTAAATGGCTTTTTGTTTCTACACTTAGGGGAGATGATAAACATCTTGGGCAGACCAAGCCACAGCCTCCCTGAAACAGGTGTGCAAAGGACCTTTTCCAGTGGAAAAAGAGGAATGAGAGCTGATGGATTCAGCCCAGGAAAGACAAGGACAGGAGACTTGGGACAGAGTTCCTGCGAGAGGACAACATCACTGTCCCATCCATGGAACAGCAGCCAGCCAGGAGCAGAGGGAATTCCAGCAAAGAAATGTGAGTGCTTCAATGGAATAAATGCTCAGAGATAAAAACTGAACGCAATTCCTGTGCCAAAAGCCAGGCAGAAGCTCCTGAACCCATGGAGCTGAGGGGAGGGGAAGGACAGGGCCCAGCGGGGTCAGGAACAGAAGGGTCTCGCCCTAAAATCCTCTGCTCCCACTGCCCTAACTCGAGGCTGCATAAATTTTGAGCCTCACTAATTATGGATAATCCTACAAAAAATGAAGCTCATCAGGAAAACAGACAGAGGACCCCCTTCATCACCCAGCTTGGAGGGCTCAGGAGACTGCAGGGTGAATGAGATGACACAGGATGAGGTGTTCTGTCCATCCCCTGGTTTAATACAGAACTTTAGTCCCCACAGTTATTTCTAAAGTTTGCCAGCAGCACGGCAAACTTAATCAGTAGCTGTAACATTATTAAAATTGCAAGTTATTAAAATAATGCCGGAACAGGAAAGCAAGTGAGGGAGGAGGCCCCAGCTGAAGACATCTTTGGTTGGGTTTTAGTTTGGATTAAGAGCTAAGAGTTCACAGTAAAAAATCACAACTCTTGAAGGTAGTAGATGAGGAAAATGGATGGAGAACGTACAGCCGTTGGTACTCTGGATTGCCAGACACAGAGAATTCCTCAAAAACCTGTTCAACAAACTGGAAACAAGCCCATAATGTGGCTTGAGAGAAATTTTTCCCCAAACCAAAGACTATTCATTTACCTAAAGTGCATTCCCAAGCAATCACCAACCCACAGACCTTAACCTATTTCCGAGGCAATAATGGAATTAGATTTGAATCAAAGTTCAGCGCCTTTGATAAGTCTGTGCTCTCACTTTGCCCCGGGCAATGCTGTGCTCTTATTAAAGCCTTGTCCTGGTTCTGAGCTGATGAATCAGTGCACAGATAGCAGTGGGGTTTGGCCAGACACTGTTATCCAACCCGAAGGGTTCATTCTGACCCCACGTGCAGCTGTGGGGCCGGATGCAAATGTTGATGCTGATTTATCCCAGTGATTCCTGCAGGTTTCAGCTGTGGCTGCTGAGATATGGAGGAGAAAGGACCTGCAGAGTTCCTGGGGCTGTGCCCTCCCAGACCTGAGCCCTGACACTGCCCCAGCTCCAGTCCTGACACTGGAGGGGAATGAACCCAAAAAGTGTCCCCAAGAGCTCCCTGGGGCTTCTGTATTAAAGATTCTGCCAAACTCATGGTGATACTGCTTCTTTTTTTCATGCAGGTTTTTGCAATTTTCTAATCTTCCTTAAAAAAGAAATCTTGAAAATGCGTTTGCAAAAGTCTGAAAAATTCCCTCAAAAGCTCTGCAATAGGAACACACCAGAAGAAAATAGCCTGAGCTTGTTCACTGCATAAACACAGCCACATGCTGGGGGTTGCTGCAATTAAACCAAAAACGTTTAAAGGAGCGAAAAAACCTTAGAAAATCTTCAGAATGTATCTAAAAATATTACAGAATCACAGAATGGTTTGGGTTAGAAGGGACCATAAAGATCAGTTTGTTCCACCCCCTGTCATGGACAGGGACATCTTCCACCATCCCAGGCTGCTCCAAGCCCAGTCCAGCCTGGCCTTGGACACTTCCAGGGATCCAGGGGCAGCCACAGCTTCTCTGGGAAATCTGTGCCAGGGCCTCCCCACCCTCACAGGGAAGAATTTTTTCCCAATATCTCATCTAAATTTACCCTTTTACAATCTGAAAAATGATGAAACTGTTTCGAAGAACACATAACTGATAAATTTATTTAGTATCTTTCAGCTGCTCATGTTAAACCACTCAATGTACTGCTGTGTAGGATCTTTCTTACGTGGGACTCTGAAATTCTACATTATACATTTACCCTCAACAGAAAATGCTTGAAAATTGCAAACACTTTCTTTGAAACAAATGATTCTTTTGAGCTGTCTCATGACAAGACAACTCACGGCTGCCTTCAGCTGAGGGCACAGGATCAGATTATTAAACACTGGGATTCCCAAATGGCCTTTTGGGAAGGGTCAGGGCTGCCCAGCAACACCTCCTTGCTGGAGGAAGGACAGCTTGGGGGGTGACAAAAATCAGGAAAAGAGACCCCCCAGCACAGAATCAACACCCCCCCGGCCACTCGCTGTGACACCGAACTGCTGGGCCATAAACCCAACAGTGTGACAAGCAACCGCAGGACAAGTGAGGCAGGAACACTCCTTCACTTCCCCATCCCTGCTATCATGAGAAAATGTCATATAAAGTAACTCTTGTTCGTGTCCTTTATCCTCAAATTTATAACTGTCTCCGACAGTGCAGTCAAGGGTGAAGGTTATTTGTGTCATACTTGCCAAGAAAGTGCCCCTTTCAACACTTAAGGAACACAGTCAAACTACAGATAAAGGAGCAGACAAAAAAGATTCTGTCTTTCCCAAGTATTATTTATCTCCTCTATGTTCTTTGTTTCCCTAATGGTGGAGATACCAGCCAGAGTAGGATTCACGGACGTAAATCCTTGAACCCAAGTGTGTAATTGAATTTTCTTTCATTTGAAAGTAACATCAGATGGGGATCCTGAGGGTCAGAGTTGAAGCTCACCCTTCTGAAATGCTCTGGTGTACTTTTTTTCTAAGAAATGGGTCTCAAATTGATAGCCAGAAAACAAAATAAAAATGAAATAAAATTAGGGGCAAAGTTTATTGTAAAATTCTCTATCAGAAGGTCAGACGGACCAAATATTACTGGGTTTTTTTCTTATTTAGGCAAAGTTTGCCAATAAGAAAGAGTTGCTATAACTCCCAGCATGTTAAATACAATATTTAGAGACACTAACTCTTCTTTCAGGGCACTTCCCAGTTCCAGCCATGACCATCCAAAACCAGGCTTTGAAATGGCTTCAGCCACTGGCACAGTCACCCAAAACCCTCTCCTGCTGTCTCCTTTTGCTATTCCCATGCAGAGGGATGGGCAGAGCCCCTTGGTGCTCCCAGAGGAGCAGCAGGAGCTCAGAATCACAGCTCAAATTGTGGAATGGTTTGGGTTGGAGGGACCTTAAATATCATCCAGTGCCACCCTTGCCATGGGCAGGGACACCTCCCACTGTCCCAGGCTGCTCCAAGCCCTGTCCAGCCTGGCCTTGAACACTGCCAGGGATCCAGGGGCAGCCACAGCTTCTCTGGGCACCTGTGCCAGGGCCTGCCCACCGTCACAGCCAGGAATTCCTTCCCAACACCCCATCTAACCCTGCCCTGTGGCAGTGGGAAGCCATTCCCTGTGTCCTGTCCCTCCATCCCATGTCCCCAGTCCCTCTCCAGCTCTCCTGGAGCCCTTTAGGCACTGGAAAGAGCTCTAAGGTCACCCCAGAACCTTTCCTTCTCCAGGCTGAGCACCCCCAGCTCTGCCAGCCTGGCTCTGTGCTATTCCAGAGGTGTTTCACTCTGCATCATTGCCTGGCACAACAAGGCATTTACATGAAGATTAGATCATTTTTTCCCTCATGCCGAAGCGATTCCTGGTGTTTGTGAGGGCTGGGCCCTGCGATTCCCGGAGTTTGTGAGGGCCGGGCCGCAGGGAGCCATCCCCGTGCCCGCGCGGGGGCTGGGCCCTCTCCTAATAACACGGCTAAGACAGTTAATAAGGCTCCCGATGAATGATTAGGATGGATTTCTGCACTGCTAATTTCCGTAACTATCACTCTCTGAAAGACAGCTCCAGGGATTTCGGGCCCGGGGTGCCTCTGTCTCTGCGAACACAGAGCCGCTTTATCCGCCCGCGCTTCAAATTGGCGGATCCCCTTTCACTGACCTAATGCGCACTGCACTTTAAAATGATACAATATTTTGAAACATGCAACTGCTTTGCTGATACCGTCTGTGCCTAAAAGCCTCGGTGCAGCTCCAACAATGCCTCGGATCTGCTGCTTCGGGAGGGAACACAAAGCCTTGGCGTGGGCTTCGTTTGGGTTTTTTTTGGCCGTGGTTTTGGGCGTTCAGGTGGGGATCTGCTTCTGTGGGGTGAGCAGGGCCTTTGTCCCACCCCAAATATTCATTCCCACAGCCCCTGGAGTGGGGTCCGTCGTTGCCGTGAGGCTGTCACGGCTGGGTTGTCCCCAATGTCCCACTGTGACAACACCAACCCCTTTTCTGCCACCCTTTGCACGAGGGACTCGTGGTCTGTAGCTCTGAAATGGCACAGAGTGCTCAGCATCACCCACACACCTGGACAAGGAATAAAACACCGGGTCTGGCTGTGGAAATTATTCCCCACAAGGCAGAGGGATCCAGAAAAAGGAGTAAAACATCAGGTCTGGCTGTGGAAATTATTCTGCACAAAGCAGAGGGATCCAGAATAAGGGGCAAAACATTGGGTCTGGCTATGGAAATTATTCTCCACAAAGCAGAGGGATCTGCAATAAGGGGTAAAACATCAGTTCTGGCTATGGAAATTATTCCCCACAAAGCAGAGGGATCTGGGGTGACAAACTCCACGCACATCGGCCAAGCAGGGAACAGAGGCTGTGTCGGTGCAAAGCAGGAGAGAGATCTGTGTTCCTTCACACACACTCGTGCCAGGCCCCCTCCTCACTGTAAAGGCTCCATTTAGGCCAAAACAGACATTTTGACACAGTCCAATTTTGTGAACAACTTGTTGGACAGGTTTGTTGTTCACTCCATTGTAAGCCAAAAAAACTGAATTAATTCTTCTCCATTTCTATTCATACCCACATGTGCAGACACCTTCACTCAGCCCTGATTTTAGAAGAACCTAAAGCTGAACCTACCCCATAAATTTTCCTTTTTGGAGATCTTTCCTACCTTATTGACCTCTTTGAAGCAGAATTCTCTGTAGCGGTCATCAACCTCAGAATTATTATTAGGAATTTAACCTGGGATTCTGGAGGCAAACCAAGAAAAAACCACCCCAAAGCCAATGACTGCAGTAATTATTCCAAGTGCTACTGCTGGGTTTAAGCAGCCCTCCTGAATCCCAGGAAGAATTCAAGATTAAAACACCAAGTCATACTTGAAGGGGTGTTTATACACACAGATGACACTACGTGCAAGCTATTGATGTATTATATTAAACAAAATGTATTTTCATAAATTACTTATTGTCATTTTCCCACTCTGAGTTGGGACATGGCAGTGAAAATACCTGAGCGCTTGAGACAATGTCCAAGTTTCTGTCAGAACGGAATGTAATTAGTGCAAATTAAGCAGCATCCTGAGAAGGAGGAGGTCAGGGAGAACTGGCAGGGTCGAACTGGGTCATTACAAAGCATTTTTATAGCCAGGCAAGCAGGAGGGATCCCAAGAACCTATTGCTGCTGTGGTCTGAACTCTCCCTGCATCCCAGACCTGCTTTTCCACACAGATCAGGACCAGGATCCGTCAATTTTATTGGCAGCAGCCGAAGAGCTGTGAATTAAAACTGTAAAAATCAGCACGGTTGCTCTTTCCTCCTCCTTCTAAATTTTGCAATGTTAAATTTGGGGGGAAATTTCTGTGCTGGGTTTTGTGACAGTTGATGGAACAGGAGGAAAAGCCTGAAAGCTGATTTATCCACAAATGGGAATGTGCAAGTAAGGCATCACAGATCTACCCCAAATCCTCCACCCTCTGCCCTGTCTGCAAGCTTGAAAATGGTAACACTCTTGGGGAGGCGTTGATCAGCCTTTAGGGAGCTCCAAAACTTTGCTTCAGAGATGACATCTGAATATTTAGGCTAGAATTACTGATTTTATAGACATATGTGCACACACACGTACCTGTGTGTCTGGGGAGATCCATGCACAGGGATGGCATTGAGGCTCTTGGCCATCCCACTTTTCTGGGTTAGGATTTCCATGAGAACAGGCTCTGTCCTGCTACTTTTGTTTTAGAGGGGTATTTCCCAACCTGCTTTGCAGCCACACAAATTGTTTGTCACCCACAAAAACCTCCTTTACAAGAATTCAGTCTTTAATAAGTTGTAGCCACAACATGCTGGATCTGTAGGATCATCCTCTTGAGCATTTCCCACCGTGATGAGGTCTAAGGAAATGACCCCAAATTTCTGTCAGGGCAGTGATACTCAGAGTTTGGTGTGTTCAGTGACCAGGGACCTTCTCAGCTGCAGAGAAGCAACTCCCATGCCCTCCTCGCACACAAGATGGTGCTGGGCCTTCTACAGAACAATTATTCCAGAGAAAAAGTCCACAGGGCATCAGATATCCATCCCACGGAATCACAGAATCATTGAGGCTGGAAAAGACATTCCCAAAAGACAATTGAATCCAACCTGTGCCTGATCCCCACCTTGTCACCCAGCCCAGAGCTCTGAGTGCCACCTCCTTGTTCCTTGGACATCTCCAAGGATGGGGACTCCAGCACCTCCCTGGGCAGCCCCTGCCAATGCCTAACCACCCTTTTCAGGAAGAGAGTTGTCCTGAAAAGCTTGGACCAAAATCAATGGGATTTATAGACCATCATTCTCCCAGGCCATGTGAAATCTCTGAAGTGGAAGCTGTACTGGTTGGACTGGAAGTTGTTTCGAAGACAACTTCAATCATTTTGGTGTGTGATGCTGAAAAGGCCCTTCATGGTAGGTGATGGCCCTGTCTGCTTTCCATGTAAGGGCACGAGCATCGGGCTCTTCCCATAGGGCAAGGACAGCTTCTGCAAGTTATTTCTTCCTGTCCTGCTGGAATTTTACATCTCAGAAAAGTTCCAGGGGGATGTAGACGAGCAAGAGAACTCTGAGCAACTCATGTGCTTCCCATGCCTTCCTCCGCAGCAGCTGCTCAGCCCAGGATCTCTGTGCTATAGACTTTTTCCTGGGCCTGACAAAACACTAAAACCCCCTCCAGCATGAAAACAAAAAATAAATATCAAAAGAACATTTGAAGAGCTCAATAAATTGATCATATTCTGCTGAACCTTCACCCTTGTAACGATAGTACCATTTAAATGCTAATGTCATTTTTAAAAAAGTCAATTACAGGAGTTTTAAAGTAATGGAGTCAGCAGTCTCGATGTAAATCTCTTATATTAATCTGCGCCGTACACTGTATCCATGGGCACTGATGCATTCACCCCCTTTTCCCTGGAGGGAATGTTCCCTTGCAATGGTACCAGTAATTGAATCAAGTTGATACAGACACCAAAAATATTGTAAGTCTTGTAGGTAATGAAAAGCATATGTTGATAAAGCCAGTTGCTGTAATTTTGGATGGAGGAGCACTGACATTTGGGAAGTTCAAAATTAGAATTAACCCTTTGATGATGAAGTGACCTGAAATCATCTTTACAAACTCTCCTAATTTCATGAAGAAAAACTCCTCGAAATCTGCTGTGAGACAGCTGAGATCCTCTACCTCCCATTTCCCCTGCTTATCCCCAACTAAATTCACTTCCATTAAGATTGCTGCAAAATTTTTTCAAACTGGTTCAGATGAAACACAACAGGATCAGAAAACAAACATTGTTCAGGTTCAAAGTAATTTCTGCACCTTTCACAGGCTTAAAGAAGTTGGAATGTCACAGCAAAAGAGAGGTTTGGGTTTGCTCCTTCATCAGGTAAATGGATGCAGCAGAAATCTCCAGGTGCCAGTCCAGCCCCAGCAGATTTTGGGTGCAGTTTCAAAGTGAACAGAATCACAGAATCACAGAAATATAAAATTATTTAGGTTAGAAAAGGCTTCCAAGATTATCAGGTCCAACCTTTGCTCAGTCTCTAACACTTCATATATACAAATGGTGTTTAGAAGCATCAAATAAACACAAACAAGAACAAATTATCATTTGAGGAAGGACTTTCAGTTGTGAACAAACTTGGATAAGCCCCAACATTTTGCAGTTCCTCGGATCTTATTGGCCCATAATGAACCATTCGAGTTATTATTGCAGTGGGGTTCAAACAGATCCACAGCCTTGCCTACTCCCACAGCTCACAGAAGCTGAGATGTTTCTCACATTAAACAGGATTAATTTTCAGGAAAACAGGGGATAATGAACCTTAGGAGAGAGGCTGAACTTCCTGACTGAGGTAAAATTACAAATATCTTCACGTACCTGTCCGTCCACCCACACACAAAGAGGTGTCATCATTTATGACGGAAGATAAAACCTGCTGAGAACTTCCAGACAGTGAGAGCTATCAGAAATAAAAGCCTAAACAAACATATTTTTCTAAGCGGTAATAACAAGGGAATTACATTCAGCACTGCTCTGAGGCAGAAAGAGAACTTCCAGATAAAATCGTCATGGAATCCATTCCACTTGTCACATAAACACTGAGCTGGCGTTGCTGGTAAGAAGGGGCTGATTAATGGATCGCCAAGATTTCTCTGCTTCTGCCTTTTGTGAATTGATTCTCAAGTGTAGGTCTAATAAAATCTCAGCCAATGTCACACACACACACCATAAATATTTTCATCATAAATCCGAACCGTTTGGAACAGGGAATTTGTGATTTTGGTAACTCAGGGACTTCCTCCGCCACAGTTCAGGGGTTAAAGGGATCCACAAATATTAAAACAAGGCTGGAGTTAACCACAAAACTCAGAACATGTCTGACAGCGTTTCGACATTCTCCGAGCCTGGATCTTCTCCTAAAACCCTGCAGGCTCGAGTCTCTGGAGAAATCAATCCAGAACTTGGGAGATGTTTTGTTACTACCAAAGCACCCGAGATCCCTTCCCTCCACATTCCCATTCCACACGGATCAAACGGAGAAAAGGTCGGAATTCCCCAGCCTGGCTCCCACTGCACCAGCGTCACGATGCCATCCCTTCTGTGGGAGACACTCCCAGAAACAATCAGGAATATGGGATCATGCAACAAGGCAAAAACTCCCTGTTAGTGATGCTGCCAAAGCCCTTGAGTTGGTATGAGAAAAGTGTTTTTTCAACAGAGTTTGGAGTAATTGAATAAACTGACTCACAAGGCAACATTTGGCTGCTTCCAGAGAAATCTTCCAGTTCAATCTTCTGCTGTTTGGGCAAAATTGAAAATCTCCATTCTGGCACAAAACTAAGCTATTTGAGTCCTAAAAGCATCACAGGGCTTTTTTTTGGGTTTTATTTGAGTGTTTGGTTTTTAAACATATACAAATGAACTCTGAAGCTGGATCTCATTCCTAGCAAATCTTCCCACACAGCTCCACTCACAATGCCCTGGAAGTTGTGTATCCAGGCACAGTTTATTCCATAGGATTCCTAATATCCAGAAAAGCGCTGTCATTTTTGATGCAGACCCACTATGAGGAACAGAACCACAACTCTTAAGGACTCGATAGAAGCATCAACCCCTACGTGGCTCCTTTGAAACCAAACCCTCCTGGAAGTTGAGACTTTGGAAGAAAAAGGAAAGGAAGGAAATGATGTGAAAGGGAACGATTCTTCCAATAAAAGAAACACATGAAAGAAAGCCTGGATTCAGGCTTGGCATCGGTTAACGGCAATACCTCTGACGAGAAATGAAAAATATAAATTTTAAAAAAGGGATTTTCCCTGTTTTAGAGGCAGGAGCAGGACGGTGGGGTTGAGCCTTAAGGCAATTCCGCGGCAGCGCCGAGAGGGGGAACCCTCGCCCAGGCCGAGGGCCGGGGGCGGCCG
>VZRL01005776.1:146462-174116 GCA_013397895.1 Origma solitaria | reverse complement strand
GGAATAGTGGGGGGTAACGGGGGGTAAAGGGAATAACGGGAATAACGGGAATAACAGGGGATAACAGGGGATAATGGGGGATAAAGGGAATAATGGGGGATAAAGGCAATAATGGGGGGTAATGGGGGATAACGGACAAAACGGGGGCATAACGGAGGATAACAGTTCCTTGTCCAGTGGTGGTCCAGGAGCAGCACAGGCACAGGGGAGCAGGACAGGGTGGGGGGGTCTAGCATGAGAATTTATAGAAATTATTCCATAGTTCTGGAATATTCCATATTATTTTGTTTTGTAGAAAGATGCTCCCCATGTCCCGCATCCATGGGAATCTCCCCTGGACACCACACCAAGATCCGCTGTGGTGCCACAGCACAAAATCCACTGAGGCTGTCACAGCACAGGGTCCCCTGGGTTTAGGAACATTTTTGGTTAGGCCTGGAATGAAGCTCCTTTATCCTGAGTGGAATGAAGCTCCTTTTTCCTGAGTGGAATGAAACTCCTTTTTCCTGAGTGGAATGAAACTCCTTTCTCCTGAGTGGAATGGAGCTTCTTTTTCCTGAGTGGAATAAAGGTCCTTTACTCTGAGTGGAATGAATCTCCTTTACCCTGAGTGGAATGAATCTCCTTTATCCTGAGTGGTTCCTCCAGGAGCCAAAGGCCAGCCTGGTCACTGCTGGAGCAGCGCCGGGCACAGGGACACTCCCAGAGGATGCTCTTCCCGAGGGTTTCCCTCCTGAGGGGCTGAGGGGTGACCCCAAAATGCCCCAGGCCCACAGGACACCTCACCTTGCTCTGTCACTGATCTCCCCTGATTTCTCCTCAAACATCCATTACGGGAACCTCCTCCTGCAATCCTCCAGGGAAGGAACCCTCCAAAAACGCAGCTCGGACCAGATAAAACCCATTTTAAACAGCGTTAAGAGACAACAAACTCCAAAATATTCCTGAAGAAATGGGATGAAGAGGGGACAACCCCACAGCCTCCCCAGCCCTTGGGGGACACAGAACCCTGCATACGAACAGCAGCCAGAGCGAGGCACCCGATGAGGAAGGAACAGCCTGGAACCAGGAAAATACAAACTAAGAGGAAGGGGGGACTTTTTGTTTGTTGATAATCTTTTTTTTTTTCTCCTTTTCAATTTGTAAAAACAAATGCAAACTGAGCCCTCCTGGTGTATCTCGATGGACTGGATGAGCTTGGAGGTGTTTTCCCAAATAAATGATTCCATGATCTTCTGCGCCAGGTCTGCACATTCCCAGCTGGGAATGGTTTTCCAGTCATTCCAACTGTTTTGCCTGGCATGGCAATGTTCATCTTTCAGCAGCAGAAACCACCATTAAACTGGGGGTTAAGAAATCAGGAAATCAGACCTGGGCAAAGGAGTGACAACTTAAATATTTCCGACTCAAAGAAGCCAAAAAACCAGAGGAGACATCCTGAATTCCTACCCAGCCCAAACCAACATAAAATTTAAAAAGTAACCTTGAGTTTTAAGTTTTGCACCTTTTATTTCTTTGTTTTGATATGAAACCGAGGGCACTAAAATATTCCTGAAATACCAGGGTAGGTCAGGGTAGAGAAAAGTTGGGAAGCAGGAGGAGCATCCCTGATCCAGCCCAGACCCTCAGAGACTCAGTGCTCACCTGAACTTGCAGATGCTCAGGGCTTTTACAGCACTTTGATGAGTAACTTAAAACTAAACTGCAATTACTTTGTTGTTAATTAGCATTTTCGGTGGTTTACAGTGCAAACAGCCAAAGAAATTTGGGAAGAACACCCCGTTCTGTGGTGGTTTTGTCAGCACTCTGTGTGCTTGTGCAAACACTTCCCTGTGAGACAGATGCTGGGTTGACAATCCCATCCCACTGAAATCCACGTGGAAACTCCTCCTCGCTCTGCTTGGAACCACAATTCTGCCTCTGGATTTTGGGATCCAAGGACAACAAGTCCTTTAGCTCCCTGTTCCTAATGCAGGTGCAGCAACGGGGATTGGTGGTTATTTAAAAGTAAACTGAAGCTGTTTCTAGAGGACCAAGTGCACTGAGTTTCCTTGCAAACGTGAAGGTTTTTTAACTCCTCTCATCCAAAAATCCAGCTCCTCTCATCTTCCAATTGAAACTTGGACATATTTGCTCCTAAGAGCACGTTTTCCAGTTAGAAAATTCTAAAAACAAATGGTCAGACATTTTTATAGGCATAAAAACTAAAGCCAAGTTGGTTAGTGGTTTCAGATGCTTTTTATTTGCAAATCAGAAAGGGCTTCATTTATAAATTGGAATTGTACTGGCTGCTAATCCTGAAGGCAGACTCAGGCCTTTGGCTCTGCTTGGAGAAGGAGAAATAATGCATTTTAAAGACAAATTATTTCATTTGAACCAATGAGCGCTGTGGTTGGACAGGACATTTATTTTATGGCAAAACTCATAGAAGAAATGCTATAGATTGGAGTTCCGTTGTTTGAAGGGCATTGCACTGTGGGGACACTGCTCTCCTCTGGGTATCTGCAGCACAGCCGTGCTCCCAAATGTGTAATTTGGAATTTCAGGGATAATTCCTGCTCCTGTGTGGAGCACAGGCTCTTCACACAAGGTGCTGCACCACCACACCACTGAGGAGCCCCCGGTCTGCCCCAGCCAGAGAGAAAATTGAGTTTCCTTTGTTTGGGAGGTGGAGCTGATGAGCTGAGAGGATGAAGGTGCTCAAGTGTCCCCCCAAGTCTGTGCTGGGACACACTCATCCCAAATCTCTGACACCACAGGCTCCCTCTCTCAAATTTCTACCCAAATTTCGGAAACTCTCCTCTTCCTGAAGCACAGTAGTAACTTTTGGATTACAAAATCACAGAATCACAGGACAACTGAGGTTGGAAAAACCCTCCAAGACCAAGCTGTGCCCATCCCCATCTTGTCCCCAGCCCAGAGCACTGAGTGCCACCTCCAGGCCTTCCTTGGACATCTCCAGGGATGGACGCTCCAAACCTCCCCGGGCAGCTCCTGACAGTGCCTGAACACCCACCCTTTCCATGGAGAAATTTCTCCTCATGTCCAACCTGAGCCTTCCCCGGCACAGCTTGGGGCCATTTCCTCTCACCCTGTCACTAATGGCTGGGAGAAGAGAACAATTAGTTAAAATCATTATCCTTCTCATTGAGTAATGCACTCAAGATTGGAGAGTTGTGTCCGAGCTGTGGGGCCGCATCAAAATATCGGAGCTTTGAAAATGGCCATGTTTTGGTGTCTCCTTTCCAGACAAGATGTACAAAGCAAGGAATGTTTTTAAAAGCTAAGTTCAGAAGGCAGGGATCAATGCACCAGAGCTGGATTATCCTGCCACACCTAAGGCAAGGCTGGGAAAGTTTCTCCATTTCTTCCTTTCCTAATTTCCCTCGTCCTGCTGCACTCAGTGCAAGACAAATCTGCAACACTTGCTGAGCTCAGCTCTCCCATTTCTCAGACTGCAGAGTGTGAAAAGCAGCAGCCACGGTGGCAGCTCTGCCACAGCCCTGAAAGGCTTCCAAAAAAACCACCGGAACCCCCTCACAGCCCCAGAACACCTTGTTCCTGTCCTCACAAAACACAACTACGATGCCTCCAGCACCCCTGAGTGCGTTGTCAGGGATGGAAACTCGGACAGGGATTGGCACCTTGCAGGAAGTGTCAAGTGACAAAGAAAGAGGTCCTGTCTCAAGGAATTCCTGAGGCAAGAGTGAGGTAAGACATACAAGAACCAGGGAAGAGCAGGAGGAGGGAAGAGCTGAGCCAGGTTTTGGCTGTTTGCTTCCCAAGCTCCTCCCGTGCGGCTCCACAGCAGGGGATCACACCTGGGCCATTCCCAGGGATCAAGGTGAACTCACAGCCCCAACAGAGAGCAGAGAAAATTCCAGTGCCTGCAAGGACAGAGGTGGCACAAACCCAACAGCAGTGGGAAACGAAGGGCAAAACCTAAAGCTCCTGTGGGAAGAGTTTCACAGTCACATAAAACAGGTACCAAACAGATTTTGGTGGGTTCTCCAACCCAGCCCAGAATGAATCCTCACTACCATCCCATTAATTCTCTAATTCCCAGCGCTCTCTCTGGTCCGTGGCCTCTACAACCCAATCTCATCCTCTCTGGCCTTCTGTTGACTTTTTTTTTCTCTCTCTCTGATGGAAAGGAAAATCCCTGGTGCTGGGGGCTGCTGCCCCTTCCCTTCCCCGGCTGAGCTCAGGGCTCGTTATCGCGCCCGCGCAGCCCCTGCGCTGTCTCCTGCAATTGTTCCTGCTCAAGCCACTTTTTATTTTTTTTTTGGAAGGGTGGTGGTGGTGTTTTGTAATTTATAGCAAAATAAGAAATGATTTCTTCCAACAGAAACCATTCTGTCGTAGCAGAGTCCTTATTTAGCTGTCTTGGAAGAGCTGAGGAAAAGCTGTTCCGTGGCTCACAAACAGGAGCAGATCGAACCACGCAGCTTCTTCTTCCTCACACCTCCCACAGGCCACATATCCACCCTTCACTTCCTCCAAAAGATAAGCAGCATTCATTCTGATCATTCGCAGTTGTTTTGGGGGTGAAAGGCTTCTCTCTCAGTCTCTCACCTCCTCCCCAAACTGTCTGCGGCTGCTCGGTGCCAGCCCTGCCGGCGGAACCGGGGGCTTCCTGCTCGGCACGGAGCACGAACACAGCGCTGGGGTGTTCTGAGCCCTCCCCAGCACAGTCCCCACCCCAGGGGTCACAGACAGTCCCCACCCCAGGGATCTCAGACAATTCCCTGCCCAACTCCCTGGAGATCCTGGAAGCCACAGCTACGGCAGGCAGGTCAGCAGGCAGCGGGAGCACCCTCTGTGCCAGCGCAACACAACCTGCCTTTGTAACACCCCAAAAATCACTCCTGAAGTTTCATTTCCCTGCTTGCAGAGGATTCCCTTTGCCATTCCAAGCCTTCCCAGAAGCAGAGAGGATTTCAGCCGTGCTCCTCCAGCACCAGGTGCCCTGTCCCTGCTCCCTCCCAGGGACAGGCGGATGCTTCTCTTGGTTTCTCTTCTCTGTGCTGGGCAAAATTCCTGCTTGGGCCTCATGTCTTTTGGACAATGGCACAGCAGGAAGGCCAAGCTGGAGCCTGGCATTCCCCAGGAGGGGCTGGGGCTGAGCACAGAGCACCCCAATGTTCCCCGTGGGAGTCCCAGACCTTCGGAGCAAACCTGGGGAACACTGTCCCCCTTTTTCCCCCATGCCCACGGCCTCCTGACAGCTGAATATTCCTGTTCTTTCCTACCACTTTGATCTGACCACAGCTACCCAAAAACCAGCCATTTCTTGGGGGCCCTGACCTCAGGCGCTGTCAGGATCCCAGAACTGTATTTATTTGCTTTCATCTGCCATAAAAATGCAGATTTCAATGTTCATACTCCGGGAGAAGAGCTTTAGGCACCTCAGCAGGAGCAGCACCGACGCTGTGCAGCCAAGCCCTGCCAGGAGCCATGGGAAGGCTTCCCTCTCACCCTGACCCTTTCACAGCAGCCAAGCAGAAGTTCCCAGAGCGGCTCATATGTTTTTTAAACACTTCCCAGTCCACAAGCAGCCACACTCAGGGAAAATAGTATTTTCAGGATTTAAAGGCAGCTTCCCTGAGAATTTTCCTGCTTATAACCATCTCCAACGATGTTTTTAATGTTCCACTAAAGAAGGGACTGAAGAAGAACTTTTGATTAAACAGAAGAAAACCTGAACTGTTTTAAAATCACAAAACCTGAATATTTTTTAAGTCCTTGAAAGTGCATTAATGGGCTTAGTGGTCTGTTAATGATTTTACTTTCGTGCCATTTTCTTAGAACCACACATTTGTTTTCCACAGATATCGAAGTGCCAAGGAAACCTAAAAAACTGCTCAGGAGGTACTTTGTGTTCACTTCTGACTACGAGGGACGAGCACTTGAACGAGTTTGGAGTGTTTGCAGCCTCTTTGGTGTTTCAAAACCACCTCAGAGTCCACGGGAGGAGGTTCTTGGGCTGAAACCTGATGGGATTTGATTTATATTTAAGGACATTTCAGATGCGAACACTGCCCTGGAAGCCTCCGCTGCCTGTTGCATTTAACAAAACATTTTGTGCCAAAATACAAAATCCATCCCTTCACAAATACCGGGGCAATGCTTTATTATTCCGGGGCTCCTCCTCACGTGTGCAATGTTCGTTCCCTCACAGCTGAGTGTCCTAAGCCACAGAACAACCCATGAATCTCACAGGATCCTTGTAATGGCTTTTAAACCCTACATTGTGGGCTGTTTATGGCGCAGTTGCATTTGCTTTAGAGATTTGTTTTAATGCTGTTGGTGTTGTTTAGAGAGATATTAAATTCAAACAGCTTTATGGTTGCTAATAAACATCTATTACCATTACGGACATTCTGATATAAAAGCCTCATACAGGTGCTTTCTCTCAACTATGCAGATTTGATTGATTAGGCCACAGTAGTTTATTTTACACTTCAGTGGTCACTAAATCTATCATTAAGATTAAAAGTTGCAGTTTGTGCAGTCTGGGAATAACTTCACATTTAAGCTGTAAAATAAAAGTCACTTTACCAAAATTCGAGGAGCGGGGTGGGGGGGAGGAGAAGGGGGGAGGAAAACACAGCACAGAGGAGGTTAAATGAAAAAAAAGTTTTGTAACACCTTATTCGGTTCTTCAGAAGATGAATTTCATGGAATCATGGAATGGTTTGATTTGGAAGGGACCTTAAAGATCAATTTGTTCCACTCCCTGCTATGGGCAGGGACACCTTCCGCTATCCCAGGCTGCTCCAAGCCCTGTCCAACCTGGCCTTGGACACTGCCAGGGATCCAGGGGCAGCCACAGCTGCTCTGGGCACCTTTTCCAGGGCCTCACCTCCCTCCCACGGAAGGATTTTTTCCATATATCCAATCTAAACTTTCCCTCTGTCGGTGTGAAGCCATTCCCCCTTGTCCTGTCACTTCAGGCTCTTGTAAAAATCCCACCTCCCTCTTTCTTGTTGGCTACTTCAGGAACTGCAAGGCCACATTTAGGTCACCCCAAAGCTTCTCTTGTCCACGTTGAGCATTCCCAATTCCCTCAGCCTTTCCTCATGGGAGATGCTCCCCACGAACGCAGACTCTCTAAAGCGCTGGACACGCATAGCTGTGACGAAGATGAGTCTGCTCCGTCCGTATTTTGGACAGCACTGAGCCCCATCCCCTCGGGGCACAGCAAACCCTCCAGAATTCCCCGTGGAGCAGTCCTGTGTCACTTTTGCCCCTCTGCCACCGAGAGCCACGCTCCGAGGAGGCACTCGGCCGACTCGCGGCGCGACATTCGCGCTCCCCATTCCTCTCCCGCGCGCTGTCATTTGTTTCTGTCTCCTGCCTGAGCTGCAGCACGGTGCCCACCAGCCCCGGGTCCATCCCCCCGTAGCTCCCTGGAAGGCCAGGCTGCCGAGCCGTGCTCCGACAGTGACCACCTGGGAGCAGCTTGATAAATGGCCGGTTTATAATGCTGTCATGCCAGCTTTGTCCTGGGGGAAATGTGTGTCTCTCTCAAAACAGCTTATTACCAACCTGTGGCTGGGGCCATGATCAATCACACTGATCAGATATGGCAAACATGGTAACTGATATAAAGAAGATTTCTCGCTACACAGTTTGAGGTTAACGTGACAAATGATGGAGTGAGAAGGAATAACTCAGAGGGAGAAGCCAGCCTGTTAAAGGCTGAACTTAGGAGTGTTTTTTCGGCCTTTTTACATGAATTCCCTGCTCATTGAGGGAACTCTGAATACATTCCCTTGCAAATTCCTTGTATAATCCAGAAAGAAGGATTTTTTAAGCACGCAGCCTGACTGCAAAGAGAAATTTAATCCCCCTACACCCATCCTCAGTGCTTGGATCTGATGGGTCACAGGCAAGATTCCAGGTGAGAAGCCCAGAGCAGAGACACACCACATCTTGCCAAAATCCTGAAATGTTTTGAGGGCTTTTACTGTCAGCCAGAGCAGAGCTATCTGAGAATGATACTCTTCCCAGAATTCAATCTATTTGTCTCCAAATCCATGGAGGAAGAACAGTGGAACCCTGCACATGCATAACCCACCCGTGACACTTTTCTAAAACGTGCCCATAAAACACTCTCTGTGACACAACACCCAAGGGTGGCTCCATTTGGTCCCTTCTCCACTCCCAGGATTTCTCTGAATGCTCGGATGATGAAAGCCCTTTAATTTCCCTGCTCACACAGTTCTGAGCCCAAGCCTGGCAGAACTGGGCACTGAATCTGTCCCGTTATCCTTTTGGTCTGGAGCAGGAGCATCCTCCCAGGGTCAGCACCAGAGCTGTGGCTCTCAGAGAGCTGTTCCAGGGGCTGTTGAGCCTCTGGCAAACATCTGATATTATTCACTTGACTGAGTTTGTGAAAACGAAGCCTTATTTGCTGGCAAAATTAATGAGAAAAGAGTCTTCAATGAGACAATAATTTATGGCTTCCGCCCCACAGGGAAACTCGTCCGACTCAATTCCTCACAGGAAAAGGCAGATATTTTGGGGGGAAAAGTGTGGATTTCTTTGCAGAAACATGGTCTGTCATTTCAAAATCGGGTTCTTAGCTGGGTATTCTATTTTATGAAAGCCTTCCAGAATTGATGAAGGTTGGAATAAATGGCCCTTTGTTCCCCTCTCCCGTACCACTGCATTTAATGACGGCGAAATAAAATTCTGCTCCGTGGCCGCCCGCCAGAGATCCGATGATACAACCAACTCACAGCATATTTCAAATTTTGTGTTGCACTGAAAATTGAGACACATCCAGATAGGTTTGGGGCTGCACACCCCCAGCATTATCTCCCATTACTGCACGGAAAAGTGAGAGCTGCAAATTGTATCCTTTTCCCTGAGCCTCCCATCTCTAATCCGGCCCTAAACACCAACTCTTTGCCTTTCAAACGCAGCAAAGCGCCACGAGAAAAGCCAGAAATGCGTCAGACAAGAAAAAGAGGGATAATGGCCACCAAACTCCGCTCTTCTCCCCCCTCTTTTTTGAACAGATAGGTTTTAGACTCTATAATAATCACGCAGCTAAGATACAAGGTCTCTTGTTGGCAATAACCTACATGACATGACTTAGAAGGCAGGTGTTACTGTAATTAGCTATTGTTTGACTATCAAAAGTCAGAGCTGATTAAAGCCACTAAGTACAAGTGCACTATTTTATTTCAAAGAATATTATGAACTGCATGCTGGGACTCTTTCACTGCGGCCCTACCTTCCGGAGTCTGCTAAGAGCCCATGCCAGCAGTAATCAAAACTAAAATCTGCATAAACCTTCAGGGTTTTAATTCAAGCAGAGCCCTTTCATTAGAAATATGTTACTTTATGAAATCTGGTCGCCAGCAAGGGGAGAAAAATGTGACTTCTTAAGAAAAGTGAATGGCATCTCTTTAGTGATTAACCCAAGATTAATGGAGGCTCCTACTGCTCGGCCTAAGTCCATTTTATTGCTAATTCATTTAGGTACTATTTCAGATGTACTTGATGAAAGTCACCTGCTAAGAAGTCATGTTTTGGCAAGCAAGGATAGCCATTATGGTCAAATCCCAAATAGAATTTTTATTAAAGAAGCTTTGAAAAGTGTCTTGTATTAGTCTTTCACAGACATACCATTTAATGTGCTCAATTAGTTAAAAATTTGGGGCCCAAGTCACTAATCAAACATTCATAATGCTTTTTTTTATATTTTTTTTTCAGTCCACATGCATCTCTTAATGTCCCAGGTAGGATGAACACTGCGCTGAACAGGGACATTTATATTCAGACAAAAGCAGCAGTGCTGAGGCTCACCAAGAAGTGGGTGGGATTTGGGTAAGTGCTCGGTGGGATCCCTGAAATGTTGGCTTGGCAGAGCATCTCTTTGTTCCCCGGGATGCTGTGGGGAGTGGGGACTTATGCAAATCACAATGGTCCTCAACTGTACCTAATCACACAGCCTTGGCTCGTGTGCACGTTTGGAACATGAGGTTTGATCCCTTAAACACAAATCATTTCAGGGCTCAACTTTTCTGCAGTTTGTTCTTTTGATAAGTGAGAGTTTAGGGGATTTTGTGATTAGAGAGCCCAGAACCCTGAGATCTTTTCCACCTACACACAGCACCTGCACAGCCCACCCAAAGTTGCGCCCCAAGTTGAGCTTGATCCATGGGCAATTCCATGAGCATGGACATCCCTGGGAGGTGATTGTACCTTCCTGAGACACTGAGCAACTCTCGGTGCTCCATCTGAGACCCCTTGGCTCTGACCTTGTGTGAGCTTGGCTTCCCTGCCCTGCTGAGATGGGAAATGCTGACAGGCAGCCCAGGAAGCCTCACCCTGCAGAGGGAAAAAGCCAATTCCAGAGGTAGGGCTGGGGATCACCGAGCTTTAATAGTGCCCTCCTTTTCCAAAAATGTTAAAAAACCCCAAAGGTGGTGGTGGGAAAATGATTCCAGGTGAGGAAGGTGCTGCTGCTCTGCTCAGCCCCTCACCTGCCAGGCACCCAAACCCTACGTTATTGAGTTATTGATAACCATTACTGATAAGCATCACTCATCTAAGTGCTCTGTGTACAAAGGCAGGGCCTGAGAACCTCCCCTCACAACCTGCACTTTGTTCCTGCAGAGGACAAGAAAGTTTTAGTGATAGAAATTGGAAAATCAATCAAAAAATGTCTGCTTTGGGTATCTTGGCTTGTTTGGAGCTCTCTCCACACCGGGGGTGGTGACTGACTTTGTAACCCAAGAGCACACACAACCCAAACTCTACTCTGAGAAGGGAAACAATCTGCTTCCCAAATTTTCTTTTTAAAAAATATTCTTAATGACTGATCCAATTTCCAAAATATTGACTGGAGTTGTCAGAATTAGCAAGAGCCACAGAACTAGGAGGGCACATGCAGAATGCCACAAAATAATACCAGCAGCTCCCTGATGGGTGCCAACCTTCCCAGAAAGGGAAGAGAGAAGGTTCCAACACTGTCCTGGCAATATTCAGAATTATCAGCAATGACAGCACGTCCCGTGGCACAATTCTGCTCCTGGGAGACTCCACAAAACCCAGCCTGGACTTAAAGCCCTCGGCTGGGGGAATGGGGCACTAAAGGAGCCGCCTGGGTGTGATAACAAAGTTATCCTAATCTGTCCCTCTTGTGTGCTGGGGCACTCACACATGCAAATCTTGTCTTGTTCCCCCGTGTTTGTTCACCTCCAGAGTCCTTCGGTGATTCAAATCTGTGTCTTACTATCCTATAATACCCTTGTCTAACAGTTCTTTTTAAATGCATGTGTTAATTATCTTGCCACCGCTGTAATTTCTCCCTGTAGTCCATTAATTAAGAGGTCACAATCTAAGAGCATGTTTACCCAATAAGCTTTCTTTTTTAATTATCCTAATTGCTTGGATACTGACAAAGACTCCATCCCTCCCCTTCCCCTGAGTGGATTAGAAAACGACATTTCAAAGCCCCACACAATGTTGGGTCTGTAAAACACACATATATTTATATCTGTTTTTATAACTCCGTGATGTTCAAACATCAAAGGTCAACAAGACACAAGGCACTGCATTTGCATGGCTGTATAAAATGGAGAGACAAACTGCTCCCCATTAATTGATCCATTAGCCTGGAATGTTCCATCGGTCAGGAAAAATAGAAGCAAAATCTTCGCAATAGGAACAAGATGGTTGTTCACAGCTTGGTGTGTCCTGGGGACCACCAGAGCCTCCTACAGCAGCACATCTCTGGCTGCTCCCACAGGGATGGCTTTGGGTAAAAACGGGCAGAAATAGAAATAAATAAAGGAAAAGGCACTCAGCTTTCACTGCAGCAAAGATCAGTTTTTATTCTCTCTGTCCCCAATATTCCCTTCCCATGGGTCACATCTCAGTGAGCTGGTCCAAATAACCTTTTTTTAACTGACTTTGCAAAACCCGACAGACAAAATCTCTACCACTTAAAAAATTGTAAACCCCTCCTTTTGTCAAGTTTTTAAAAGGGAAAAGCAGCTATTTGAATTCCAGATAGGATTTTAACACAACAATTAGCAGAAATCATGTCCAGAAAAATTACTACTGTGACAGAAAGTGGAGCAACATTCGATATGTCAAGGAAAGTGATTTTTTTGTTTTGTTTTGTTTTAATAAAGCAAATGTCTCATTCAGACCAGTCATCTCAGGAACTATATAACAGAAGTATAATTACTTAGAAATTGCTTAGGTAAGCGTGATTGATGCATGGTAAATAGATGTTTCCAGCACTTATTGTTTCTTCCTGATGGATTAAGAAGAGTTGTTTAACAGTTCATTTGACCAGTCTCTCCTGGTGTTTCTCGAGTCTGGCTGTGCCAGTCAGCACCAGCAGTTCCTGGTAGTTTAAGTCTCTTTAATAAAGATTAAGATGTCAGAGGTCCTGCATTGCACAAAATCCCGATTTTATTAACTTCTCATTATCAGCTGAAATATGAAGTGCATTTCTTTTCATCTGGAGAGCAGCACTTTCTCAAGGGAAAGGACAGAGACATCAGATCCATTTAGGATGGTTTAGAGCAGGTTTGCCCCAACCTTGGCTGATCTGGGGAACATTTTCTCACACAATGGCCATCCCAGAAAGTGTTTGAACACCACGGCTGTGGACACGTTCCTGAGCTGGCAGTGTTGAAGGTGGGGCTGAGCACTCACCCTCCAGCACTTGAGTCAACACAACTTCCATGAAAGAGCAGCAAAAAGTGCTGGGCAGGAAGACTGAAACCTCAAAAGTCGCTCCTGCAGGACTCAGCCAACCTTCCCCTCCTCGCACCCAGAGGATCTCGAGGAGTAACAGCGCCCAGACCACAGAAAACTCACTTAAAGAGATCATAGAGTATCCAAAGTCCACCCTGACGAGCAGGCAGATAAATTGTGATGCCATCGAGGTGAACTTAGGAAGCACCTGATAAAGTGAAGCTGCAGCAGCCCCGTGCAGCTCCTGAATGTGTCCCTGGGGAAAGGGTTCTGTTAAATCCCGGGGGTGTTATCACCACCCTCACCCCAAAACCCCGCAGGTCACACCATCAGATTCTGCAGCACTTCCCCTGCGTGACACTCAAGGGATTTCTCAAAGCTGACAAATGGATGTATTTTGCATATTTTAGAAGCCATTCTTTGCCGAACTTCTCGTTTCGCAGCCTGCCGGCTGCGGGCAGGGGAGCGCTGGCCCTCTGTGTGTTTGAACAGGCTGGGAATGTCCCCACGGAAGGAGTAAGAGGCACAAACTGTGGCTGTGGTGAGAGCTCGGTGCTGCAGCTCGGGATCGCAGCCCCAGCAGCTCCCGGGAGGGTTAAGCTCTATTACTTCTGGTCCCTGCCACTGCTAATGGCACTCTCTAACTAATTGCACTTCTATACCTCCACATACGGCCGGGCGACAAATAAGCCCTTTAATCAAACAGCTTCGTCTACTTCTAATTAATTCCATTTCTATGCCTTTTTAAGAGCACAGGAACATACAAAGATAGAGATGATGGAGCACATTCCGTGCCCGGCTGACGACAACTGCTCTGCTCCAGACCGGTGGTGGGTGTCCCCACCTAACACCTCCTGCCTGAGGCCGCCTGGATTCCCGTGTGGAATCAGCCGTGATTCCCTCTCCGAGCTGTTTTTGCCTTTGCCACGGCTTTAATCGCTTTTTTGTTTCCATCGGAACCAGCGCTGGCCTTGCCCTGCCAGCACTGAGGGACGACTGTGGCATCAGCTGAGCAAACAGAGGGGAGGCTGTTTGCACATCGAGGGCCACCAACTTTGAAGGAAATGCTGATTCCTCTCCAACATTTACTTCTTTGATAAAACAGGTCGATGTGGCTGGAGGGGGGGAAAAAAAAATCCCCTTCTCCTCGGCGTTTAGGAAAGAGAACCACATCTGCCGGGAGCTGCCTGTTGCAAAGGTATGCGTGTACAAAAGGCACGATAAGTGGGTGCTGAGCAGCGAGGAGTGGCAATTATCAGTTGCACATATCATTAGAGTCTCTCAGCTTTTCAATGGCACGGAGCTCCCAACGCCGTGTTTGCCGGGCCAGGTAAAAGGGGACTCTTAATACTGTGCAAATATGACTTACCAAAGGACTTTGCTTTCTCACCTATTCTCGGGCTTTTCAAATCAACATTATTAATTGGTGGCTTATCGGTAAGTGCTGTCTGGCAGTTAAAGGATGTTTCCACCCAGTGCAACGATACATAGAAACTCAGCAATGTCAGCCGCAAGGACAAAGAACTGCCATGTTGAAACAGAAAAAATGCTTTGACACCTTAAAACTGCTTTATAAAGGCGCAGAGCATTCCAGCATTCACTTGCAGCTGTTATTCCATATTCTGTCATTTGTTTTAACTTAATGTATTAATTCAGAAGTCTTACAGTTTCAAGTATTGGAACTGCTATTCTTTTCCTTTCTTTCTTTCTTTCTTTCTTTCTCTTTCTTCCTCCCTTCCTCTCTTCCTTCCTCCCTCCCTTCCTCTTTTCCTTTTTTCTCTTTTCTTTTCTTTTCTTTTCTTTCCTTTTCTTTTCTTTTCTTTTCTTTCCTTTTCTTTTCTTTTCTTTTCTTTCCTTTTCTTTTCTTTTCTTTTCTTTCCTTTTCTTTTCTTTTCTTTTCTTTCCTTTTCTTTTCTTTTCTTTTCTTTCCTTTTCTTTTCTTTTCTTTTCTTTTTTCTTTTCCCTTCACTTCCCACTGGTTTTCTGTTATCCAGGTGTGTATAAACACGCATTTTAGAATCTGTATCAACTTGTTTCCATGCTGGAAAACTCAGCTAGGTAGGATTTTAGCACTTTCAGCCCCCCAGATCACCTTCCTCTCAACCTGCCAGGCTCTCCTGAGCGCTAAATCCACTTGAAAACGGAGAAAAATGTTTGGCTGATAAGGAAAACTGAACACAAAGAGCACGACACTTCCCAGGCACCATTAACTGGAAGCAAAAAGGAGTCCAAAAACGAGAAGAAAAGGTCTCAGTGCCCCCAGCTCCCTTTTTTCCCGTGTGCTCCGCGCTGCACGTGCGGAATGAAAGGACAGTCGGGCTCCTGCCTCCTGCCCTGCCTTTCACACTGATGAACAAGATAAACCTACGAGCCCCATAAAAACCAAAGGCGCTGGGAAGTGATCTCGGCTCCCCTCATTCTCATGCAGGCCTGGGGATATCTGCTCCAGCCTGGCAGGTATTTGTCTGAACCTCTCAGGAGCCTGCAGGGGCAGGTATTTTATCTCCTCCCTGGAGAGCCTGCTCAGGTACTCAGCTGTTCCAGGGGCTCATTTTTCTCAGCATCCAACCCCAGCCTTTCTTGCTGCGAGGCTGGGTCCTTCTCATCCCCTTCTGATGGATGCGTGACACAGCCGAGCAGCCTTCATGCAGAATATGAATTTCAGCTACTTATTTTACAGCGTGACATCTGCTTATCTTAAAGACATTTTCCTGTGCAAGCACAAAATCAGATCGAATTCATTTATTTAAAGGATTTCTGTGCCTTTGAAAGAGGATTTCCCTCTGCCACCACACTGGCTTTGCACTTTTACAACAGCAGGACTGTGAGCTGAGATGCTCAGCAGCTTTTTTTTTTTTTCTTGCTTTTTTTTTTTAAAGGAAATGGTTATTCATTGCTATTTAAAGAAAAAGCAAACAAATATTTGATGTGCTGTGTTAGCATGAAAGGGGGGACAGCAAACGCAGGTGAGGTGTTTTATGGGAGTGAAAACAACCTGGGGGGAAAAGGGGCTGCTCCAAAGGTAAATCCTGGCTGTGTAAATACAGAGCTTTGGT
Organism: Origma solitaria; assembly: GCA_013397895.1. Lineage (NCBI taxonomy): Eukaryota > Metazoa > Chordata > Aves > Passeriformes > Acanthizidae > Origma > Origma solitaria. The sequence goes on along the minus strand of VZRL01005776.1, from coordinate 158,328 downwards.
TATCCTCAGATGGGAGAGAGAGGCTCCAAACACATGGCTGTTATAATTCAGAGTTTGACATATTTAAGCATCACAGGAAAAGAGCACAAGAAGCACGAGACTGAGGGAAGAGCAGAGATACAGAAGGTCAGGGAGATCAGCAGAGTTTTTCTCCTTCCCAAAGTGAGTCCAGCAGCTTTTCTGACTGACACTAAATATTAATTTAACCAAAGAGCTGAGAAATGTGTCCGGAAAATCCACTGTCCCTCTTTAAAGCCTAAAATATGCTCATTATGCCAATCAATTTGTGGTTCTGCTGTGTGCAGACTCAATCCATGTAGTTGTGTTTAAAAAAGTTCTACTCCTCTGCAAGAAGCCAAACACACTCAAAGCCTTGTCTGGCTCTAAAGGATTTCTGAACTTCCAGAGAAAAAGCAAACCTCCATCAGTTTCTTTACTCATCTTTATGTGCCTAAGCTTCCAACACTTCCAGGCTTTCCCTGGCATTACTAACAGAACAGAGAAAATGCAACAAGAATATTTATTTCTTGGGTATTTCCAGCCCAGTTAGTTGGAGGAATTAGAAGAAATCTATGAAAGAAAAAAAAAAACACAAACTCATGTGCAAGGTTTTCATGGATGCTTTTCAGACCAAAGGGGTTCTGATGGATTTCAGAGATGTATCCAAACTTCAGAGCGAGTCTCCAAACCAAACATGGCTGCAAACCCTGACATCCATCAGCTGCTTGTTTGCCAACCTTCCTATCGTGGAGCAAAAAGGACCATTTAAAATCATCTCAGGATATTCTGCTTTCATGGTCATTTTACCCTGTAGCACTTCGAAGTCACCAGAACACAAATATTCATATAGCAAATGGTTAAAGCCTTGCTCTGGGCTCAGAAGTAACATGGACATACACCAGGATTAAATAATAAATCTCATTTTTCTGCCTTCACTACTCTGAGAAAATCATGTTATCAGGATAACAATAATTAAAATGTCCACAACTGACCACTATGTCTACTTTTCTTGGAATTAAATATTTTAAATAGCAAAACAGATCACTGGTCTGCGTGAAGAGCAGCTGAACACAAAGTGAAGAGCTTTGCCTAAAGCCAAGCCAGCTCCTGGATGAGGATGGGATTTGCTGGATGCCACTGGGGTTGAGATCAGACAGCTCTGGTGCCTTGGAAAAATTAGCACGACTAAAATCCCACATTCCCTGCTCCAGGGGTGCCCAGTTTGTCCCCGTTTTTAGCAGGAGATGCTATGGGGGCTGCAGGAAAGGCCATCAGAGACAAGGAGCATATGGAAAGCAGCAGACCTGGAATGGAGGGTGGGATCCCATTCCAGTGAGAAGTTTTTATTGGCAAAAGGACTGGCAAATGGAAACTGCCAGGAATAAACTGAGGCTGGAACTCGGAGGACATGTTCAAGTCATCAGCAGACAGAAAGGCTGAGAGGAAGGATCTTGCCCAGAGAGAGCACAACCTCCGCGGGACAGATTGCACATCCTTCCCTCCCCAGGAAAATAACCCTCCAGGATTGCTCCAGCCCTCGTTCCCAACAGGAATTTAGGTGGAAAAGAGACAGCAAGGCACAAAAAAAAGGAGTGAGGTCAGTGTGAGGAGCATCCCAAGGCCAGACAGGCTGGGGAGTCCAACTGTGGTGTTTTCCTGGGGATGGATTTCCTTGGCAACCCCGACCTCAGCACAGCTGGGCTCTTTCCACAAGTTTTCCAGGATTCACCTTTTTTAAGATTCCCGTGACACGGAGAATGATTAATCTCCATTTCATGGCAGCAGGAGCTGAGCAAGAGACTGCTTGAACTTGCCAAGATAACCAGGAGAAAGGCCCAGCTTATTTCTGGGCAGAACTACAGAAAGAGGGAAAATAACTGAAGCAGGTATTAAGGGTGAATGATGAACAATGAAAGTCAAGACCTTTCTGGTTTTACATATAAATGTAAGTAATTGGAAGGGCAAACATTGAAAAAATGAGAATTCCTCTTGATTAATGTTTAAAGTGAATACTTCAGGAAAGAAGAATTTAGCACTGTCCTAAAAACTACCTTGAGGCAGCAGCGCTGATATAAAATTTCCAGAGTTTTCCCAGACTTTCTGTGAGGAAGAACCAACCTTCTGGGGCAGACGAGCTGAAGCTTAAACTGAAATTCCAGTGGAAATTCAGAGAAGCAGTTCCTTTAGGCCTTGTGATTTATTCTCCTGGAACAGAAGGAATTCTTGCACCGGGCAGGGGCTGCAATGCCCTGACAGCAGCAGCGCAGAACTATCTCTGCAGCAGTTATTAATGAGCTGGAAAAATGCTGGGTAGCGAACTTGCCTCCCTTCCCCAAGGCCAGCATTCATGGCAGCAAATCCCTAAAATAATCAGCTAATTCCAGAAGATTAGGAGAGAGGATGCCTCCATATGACAGAAGATTTCTTAATTTCGGTTACTTATAAGGCCACATTAAGCCTAAATAGAAGCAAGAGGAAATGTCCCTCTAGAGTTTATAAATTAGTTTATAATCTATTCCACAGCTTTTAGTATTTCTGGTCTATATTCTGTTTTAAAGTCTAAAATAAGGAGGGGAAAAAAGTAATAAAACAAATGAATCACTTGGGTTAGCCAAGAAAGGATTGAAGCACTTAATTTAGACTCCTCCTGCCGCTACTATTATTATTATGTATATTTTTACATATATTTATATACATGTTTACAGAGTGTTGCTGAAAGTTCCATGCTGAAATTCGCATCCAGAGGGAAGGCACCACTGAACATCACAGACCATCTGACTTATGGTAATTAATTTCTTTATTTTTTTCCCCAAACTTTGCTATGAAAAATAAATTTGGTTGGTTTTCTTTTTTATCCCCAGAACACGTATTTTATCATCTCATAAAAATCTCATCAAATCTAAAACCTTGTCATCAAAATACGCAGAGGTCCCACAACACTTGTGGGACAACAGTCCTACCTTCACTGCTCTTCAGAACCTCAATTTATTTCTAAAAGAAAGATGAAATATAAAAAATATGAAAAAATATTTAAAAATATGAAAACATGAAAATTATTTAAAATGTGAAAAATATTAAAAATATGAAAAATATGAAAGAAACCCCAAAGCATTTTTTTGTTTTGTTATGTTATGGATATTTATATTTAATTGTTCAATGGAATCCAGTTCTCTGTGTTTTGGCTTTCATTTTTCCAGCAGTACCATCAGGGCTGGACCCAACTTCAAGCCCCTCTGGTGGTTATTCACCCCCACACTGTCCTTTCCTCCCTCCCCAGTTGCTGTCCAGGTTTTCCTGTTTATCCAGTGAGCTCCAAGGGGCTCCTACCCCATCCATATTCTCCTTATGTGGGATGAACCCAGCCCTGCACATCCCTCAGGACCCCCCGGTGACATCCATGGAACTGTCTGATGTGTGGGACTGTGCAATAAACCCCAATTCCAGATTCTCCTCAGGAGCAGGAGCCTGTCCTGCAGCGATCTCTCCTCTCACACTGAGGAATATTCCCTGTTCCAGGTGAATATCTGGAGCTAACACAGGGCAGGTCCTGTGCTGCTCTATCAGCTCCACCCCACCCCATGGGCGGATCCCAATCCAGAGCTGATTCCCGGACCTAATTCATGGGTGACATCCGTGGAACCATCTGGCTTGTCTGATGTGTGGGACTGTGCAATAAACCCCAATTCCAGATTCCCCTCAGGAACAGGAGCCTGTCCTGCAGTGATCCCTCCTCACCCACTGGGGAATATTCCCTGTTCCAGGTGAATATCTGGAGCTAACACAGGGCAGGTCCTGTGCTGCTCTATCAGCTCCACCCCACCCCATGGGCGGATCCCAATCCAGAGCTGATTCCCGGACCTAATTCATGGGTGACATCCGTGGAACCATCTGGCTTGTCTGATGTGTGGGACTGTGCAATAAACCCCAATTGCAGATTCCCCTCAGGAACAGGAGCCTGTCCTGCAGTGATCCCTCCTCACCCACTGGGGAATATTCCATTCCATTCCATTCCATTCCATTCCATTCCATTCCATTCCATTCCATTCCATTCCAGGTGAACATCTGGAGCTAACGCAGGGCAGGTCCTTTGCTGCTCTATCAGCTCCACCCCACCCCATGGGTGGATCCCAATCCAGATCTGATTCTAGGACCTAATTCCAGCAAAATCTCGTGGCACACTCAGCTCAGCACCCGAGGAGGAATTGCAGAGCGGAGGGAGGGGAGGGGATTGTGTGTGCATTACCTTCGGAGTTACCACACAGCCCCGAAATCCCACAGGCTATCAGTCCAAAATTTGTGATGTTTTGTCTACTCTGGTGATTTAAGGTTTGTCAGAAAATGTCAGAAAGGCCACGGGGCCAAGGGCTTCCTGATGACTGAGGATTTTCTTTCACATGACCTTCCTGAAGTTGATTTTGGGCTCCAGACAGTGCTGCCTTCAGCTCTGACAGGGGCCGGCTGGCAGCAGATTCATGGGGATCTCTGGGGCATTCTGGCATTTTCAAACTGAGCCGGGGCTGTAATGCCTCCTAATCATCCAGAATATTATTTCACTGGCGGGATGGAAATGCCAGCCCTTCGCTTTGGTTAGCAGGGAAAAGGAGCCTGTGCTCCAAGGGATGCAAACAATTAAAAACACATCGGATGCGAGTGGATAAACACAAACAGAATTGTCATTTCATGTGGTTTTTAACGGGGAGCACTGAAATGAATTCTACAGATACAGAGAGAAAAGGAGGATTGCGAGAGAAGTGTTAAAACTGTTTTACTTTGTGCTAAAACTGGTAATTTGTGTTGAAATTCTTAATTGTTGTTAAAACTGTTAAATGTGTGTTTGTGAGTGTTCCCACACACCCCAAGCAAAGGGAGCAGGGACCACCACGTGTGGGTTTCACACTATTTAGGACACTCTCAGTTCTAAAAAAGTTTATGAATCTTAAATTTGCATTAAAGACCTTAAAGATCTTCCAGTTCCGAATCCTTGACAAGGGCAGGGACACCTTCCGCTATCCCAGGCTCCTCCTGCCCTTGGACCCTTCCAGGGATCCAGGGGCACCCACAGCTTCTCTGGGAATCTGTTCCAGGGCCTCACCACCCTCACAGGGAAGAATTCCGAATGTTTTGTTATGCCAAGGGCTCATCCTCCTGCCTCCTCACCTCCAGAAAAACGCAGTGTGTGACTCTGAGTCTGTGCTTGAGGTGCATCACGGTGACAAGGTGACCTCTCCCGACTCTGTCCCGGAGTGAAGGACACTTTTATCTGCGGGATGCTGTGTCACCTGAGCCATGTGTGTGTGTGAACAGCTCACTGTGGACACCTCCCCAGCCCCAGGATTCGGGGAATCAGACAGCAGTGATAAAGGAAATCAGACAGCAGTGATAAATCAGTGCTGGGGACAGCTCGACATCACCACAGCTCTACACCGGAGGGAGGAGGAGAGGAACCAACTTAACTCACGAGAAGGGTTTATTTAAAGCTGCATGAGGTGCTCACAGCATATCCAAAATCCACAGGACTTGCCACAGAGAAATGGGGAATTGGCATTAACCCCTTGTGCTCTGTGTGTGCCTGGGGCTGCCTCAGCCTGCTGGAGACGTGGAGAGAGCAAACGGAACCGCTGCAAGTCCTCTTAACTTGGCCTGATTTATGGACTCCAAACCCCCCGAGACCTCTTCACGGAGCCATTTCTCATACCCACACTCACCAAACAACCGAGCCCAAACATCTGTATCACAGAAATTCAACATACAATGTTATTCCTGCAAAATAATTTAACCATCACTTTCTTTGCCGACTTTTCCATGCCAGTCTTACACCTTTTTTTTTTTTTTTTACTTTACATGCTTCATTTCAGCAAAATCAAGGATGCAAACTTCTTAGAAGTACTTAGTTTCCATGGAAACCTAAGCTGACCGCAACATTATTGTTCTCAAGAGGGAACTGACTTTACTATATGTTCATTCACTGAATTAATGGACTCCTGGTTCTTTTATTAGCAGCTCTCTAACAATAGAAAGAGAGAAATGTTATAAAAAAGACTCTCAGACAACTGTCCACTCTTTTGTCCAGGACTTATTGGAATGACGCAAGTCTATTCAGGAAAAGATTATAAAAATCAACTCAAAGCTGCCTCTGTTTGTGGCTGCTAAATATACCTTTATTTCATAAAGATACAACCTATAAAACAAGCAAATTAAAGCTCTCTCTGAAACAGTAACTGTGAGGCAGCAGCCCTGGAGAAACAGGGCTTTAGCTCTGATATCTGGGATTGTTCCCCCATCCCACGGGGCTGTGGAGCATCATTAACCCCAGCTCTGCGTAAATCTCAGCCACGATGAGGATTGTGTTCAAACTGGGGGGGGTATGATTCTTTAACATACAGAAAAGTGAAGAAAAATCACTGGAATCTGTGGGTCTAAATCTTCACTAAGAGTTTTAGGACACCTTCCACACGCTGGAGATAATACACCCGTGTTAGCTGCAGAAATGCACGTGTAATTCGTGCTGCAAAGGACTCGGAGCAGCCCGAGTTCAAATCTGCAATTTTCTCTCTCTGGGTGCACAATGTGCAGCTCAGGCCTGGGGGGTTTGGCCTGGCCAGTAATTGCTGCACAAAAGACAGTGAACAGTTCCCTTGCTCTTCCCTAACTACCTTCCTGACTGCTTATTGAAGTCTGATTTCTTACTCCTCTGGGTCATCATTCATCAGCCCTACAGATCCCACCGGGAGAGCCCGGCCAGACCTTTCCACATCCCTCCTTGCCAGAGGCCATTCCTGACGGCCCCGTGATATAGAAAATGTCTTCACAGCAACCCGGCGGGACAAACTGCAGCCATAATACCCAAATAATCATTTTGCAAATTATCATAATTATCAATCAATCATCCCCGTGCGAACAATGTGTTCCTGAAGTATCAGATGGTTCCTGTGACCTGTAGCATTTTGGATATAATAATAAACCCGGGGAGATTTATGGCCCCATCCTGCTTCGCATCTGCAGCAGCAAAACACTCGTTGGGGTTTTACTTTTGCTTTAGAGCTGAGAGCGTTCCTCATACCTGGATTTCTTGTTTGCTTCTTGATGTTTTTCTAAGAGGTCAAAATTTTAAATCACACCCAGTTTTTTTAAAATTAACTTTATTTTTAAAAAAATCTGTGTGATTTGCGAGCACACAATAAGCGTGCTGCTTAAATTGCTTTTACTTCACAGCCTCATCAGCATTATATTTACAGCTTCTAATATTTGGCAATGGAGGAATGAAGCCAGCCAGAGGAGGGGGAAAAATTGGTTTTGTCTTCAGTTTTTGTTGTGTTTTGCACAATACCGGATTGAATCCAACCCTTTTGAAGCCGATAGCATCTCCCGCTCCCTGCGCAGAGCATTCTCGTTAATGGATAAATTCAAGCTCTCCACAAAGTCAAAGAATAAATTTAAAGCCTTTTGCCAAATGCCTATCCTATTGGATTTTGATAAGACGGCTATTGAGCTTTAATAATGTCTTCTATCCTTTTTCAGCTGGCCCTTAACATGTCTCTTTATTTGTCCCTAAAGCCTCTTCAGCGATGCCTTTTTATTACAAGTCTCTCAGCTTGCTCTCAGGGGAGACAGGGTCGACAAGAGTGATAGATAGATAACTCTATAGATTATCTCCCACAGATGTTTTCTCTCCAGTAGCCCCTCAGGCTATTCCCTCTAAGTAAACAGAAACTAAATAGAGAGTCTACTGAAGAGAGAAGTCCCTGAGGTCCCTTGTCACCACGGGCAGAAAAACAGCCCGGCCGGAGGAGGTTGGCTGGGAGCTCTGCACACGCAGAGAATCCTTCCCCAGGATTCTGGAACCCTCATCCGAAGTGACCCTTGGAGGGGAGAGAAATGCATCTACTTGGGGAAAAAAAAAAATAAAATAAAGGTGGTGTGTAATGGGCACTGGCCTTGCTTCCTGCTGGAGGAAGTAGAAATCTTTCAGCTCAGAGTTAAAGCAAAATGACAACGGGGACGGTGACAATGACAACAAGCTGTTTGTTCAGTTTATTAAATGCACTGGGGAAGCTTGGAAAATTCAGAGGGAGAGGACACTGAGCTTCTCTCTAAGCAAAATAAACAGAGTGCAGGGACATGGGCTGGGAAAAAGATATTTGGGAGGAGGGAACAATAAACCCACAGGTAGAACTCATATTTTATCTGAGTGTCTGCATTCAGGTCACTAAAAGAACTAAAATAAGTGACTCTCTCCTGTTTTTAATATTGCTTTCACCACAGATGATGTAAAATTAAACAAACAGGATGAGGAGCTGGTGTGTATTTGTCTAAGTTTAAGTATCAGCAAGCAAAGATGATATGAGGAAAACTCCTTAGGAATACACCACATTTCAGTCCACGGCTCAGCACAGATATGGAAAATGATCCTCGATATGGGTCCTTTAATGACATTGAATTATTCTTGTCAGACAAGCACTAACAAAGAAATCAGCTTTGTGGTGTTAGTGGTCCCAGCAGAAATAACAGCAACATGAACTGAAACACACTGGATATAGTGGGAAATAGTTATTCTTTGTGCTCCAAGCCAAAAAAGAGCCTGTTTTATTCTACCACATAACAGCCTGTGCTGTGCTACATCTTCAGACTTTCCGCTGCCTTTCAGTTCATTAAGGTTATGTAAAAAAGCATTTTTTTCCTGGAAGGATAAGAGCAGAGATAGTTCTGGGGTCACTTTTCAGCAGAGATTGCTTCCTGCACATCTCCCTACACCTCTCACTGCCATCACCTTTCCTTCCCTGCCTTTTCCTGGTTTTACAGAGTTTTCACTGCATTCCAGATTTTTTTTTCCTCTTCCCAGTCCTTGTTAGTGGCCAATTCTGAACCTGTGATACAGCAGACAAAGGAGCCCCTGAAATGATGGCCTCTGCAGCTCCGATTTCCTCCCCTCCCAGTTTAAATCAGGCCACCCACTACAGTTACGTTTGTCTTCAGTCACCTTCTCACCACCAACTCATCTCTTAAGGAATAGGAATAAATTGAAGTCAAATCTCAACCATTGTGTCTTCAGGGATATGACAACTGAATGATTTAGAGAGGCTGGAAAAGAAAATCTGCTCCCAAGAGGGTTTTGTGCCACCGGAGCCAAATGCCAGAGTGCTACTTCCAAACCATTGAGAGACGCTACAAAAATTGTCCGGAATGATTTCTCATTCTCTAGTTTTCATTTTCTCCTGACTGAAAAGCTGTCTCGCAGTAGTCTTTTCACAAGCCATAAAGTTTAGACTTGAACTCTTTACCTTACTGCTCTGACCTCCTTTACCCCAGCTGTAAAACCCTACTGCCCATCCTTCAATAAATTTATCACCTCATAAACTCCCACTAGTGCTTCTCCACAATGCATTTAAAAGACACAAGTGGAAGGCCAGGCCTTCCCGCCTTGTCAAATATCATAATTGTTTGGTTTTATACCTGCTGCACAGGGAAATATTGAAGGACCCAGAATTTTTCAAAGGCCTGCAGATTTTGTAACAATCTCCCTTGAAATAAAAGCACGAAGTTTAAATGCAAACTCATGGATTGAACATATAAAGCTGCCAGTCTCACGTTTCTCTGCTTCACACAACTCCTGCTCTCTTTAGGGTAATGCAGATCGTGGAGGTGGGGATGGAGAGTTTATTTGTGATATGGTAATTAAAGACTGAAGAAGAAATAGCTGAGCCCTGGAGAATCCCCTCCATCCTTGGGGATAATAAGGGGATAATAAGAAGCGTGAGGATAATAAGAAGCTGCCACCTTGTCACCACGAATGTCTGCACAAAAGGATCCCACAGAGGCAGGGATGGACACCCCATGAGTTATGGAGGTGCCCAAGGTAAAAAGTTCAGCCCCGTGGCCACAGGTCCCTGGTGAGGTCACGGCGTGCTCAGAGGGTGTTTCCTATTGGGAGCCTCGAAAATAAAACCTGATTTTTCTTCTTTAACACGGTAAGAATAGAACAGTGCATACTGGACATGTGTCTAAATCCCTTTTCCCAGCCTGACTTTGGAGCCTGGCAAGGATTCCATTTCACTTTGGCAGAGGGAAACAAGGGATTCCTTTTAGTTTTTAGAGTGGAGAAGCAGCACCAGCACTTGCCTGAAGGATGAGCAGCAATGGCAGCTGTGGCAAGGCCCAACCTCAGAGATTTCCCACTTCCGAAAACTCTGACTATCCTTCATCAGACAATTGCATATAAAAGGAATCGCAACCAACTCTTTATTTCAGCGAGGACGCACAAGCTCCTGCCATCGAGAGGCTCTAATCAAACCCAATTTATAACACTTTAATTAGCAAAGCGGTTAACCAACAGATATACGTGGGAAAAACGCTCGTTTTAGTGCTTCTGAGAATAACCCCAGCCCAAACAGCAGCCTGGCTACCAAAATATCTTGTGCTGAGGCTGCCTCCCAGCCCCAGTGAAGACATTTGTGCAGCTGGGCTGAGTGTGGAACACATTTTCTCTGGTCACTGTTAGAGTTCGAGCCCCACAATGTGATGAAAAGCACCACTAATTCATCACATGGGCTACATTTTATCCTTTCACAGACTCATTCCTTTCCCCTTGGACTTCACATTAGCCACATTTACATGCTGAAGTGACCTCCAAAAATTTCGCACTTTTAACAAAGGACCAACATTTTCTTTTACTGGAAAAGAGGTAAATGAGGTTTCTCGCTTTGGCCCAGCAGCTGTTAATGTTGTAGCAGAATCAAGGCACACCTCAAACGATTATTTTCTCTTTCATAATGACTGGAATCACAAAAAGACAGAAAAATACGCCAACAGAACCACAACCCTAATCCAAAAAAGCAACAGCAAACACTGGAAAACTTTTACACCGTTATTGCCATCGACACCTTGGTTCAAAAGTGAGGGAAAAGTGTCCAGGTGTATTTCCAAGCCAGGGAATAAAACAACTCCCAGAAGATTGAACCATGTCCTACCTTTTTTATATTGCCCTCCTGGGAGGTCACCTCGGGATCAGTCAGTATTTGCTAAGGAAAAAGAGAAGAGAAACAAAATTGAGTTGAACTGCAACTAAGAATGTTATAATAGAGATTATTTTTGTTGTTGTTATGATGATGATAATATGTGTTTTATTATTAATAAATATTTAACACTCAGAGCTCTCAACTGCACCCAGATGTTCTGGGAGTTCCATGGAGGGTTTATACCACAACTATTGTATTTTTAAGGTTTTCTGTTGCTTCTCTGAGTAATTCCCTTCGATTTGGCAGACAAGGACAGGTTTCTGTCCCACAAGGCAGCTGTGGACAGCACGGGCACCATGAGAACAGGGGCCCAGGGGCTCTCGGGGAGTCCCCCTGGAGCAGGGGATGCTCCAGCCCCCCTGAGCTCCCAGCAGCAGCACAGGGAGCTCTTTAATTCCCGCTCCAGCCGAGGTGTGGTGGAACAAGTCATTAAATCGCTGCTGTGCTCCACCTCAGATTAGCTCCAGGTCAGCAGGCATTCGGGGAGGTCAAGTACCTCAACTTTCCATCACCCTGGATACCCCACCAGGGTAAACACACCGGGAAAGGACCTGATCGAGCGCCCAAGCCGCGATTCCAGCGGGCCCTGGAATTCCAGCGGATCCTGGGATTCCAGACGGCCCCGGCTCTCGGGGGGATCTGGGGTGGCTGAGGTTAAGCAGAAACCCAAGAGCAGCTTGGGGCAGGGGGCTCGGGGTTCCCAGGACCAGGGGAGGTGATTTGGCTGCCAAAGAGCAGGAGGAAACGCTAAGGGACAGAGATGAATATGCAGGGAAATTGTTGAAGTTGAAAGGGGAAGTTCAGGGGAAATTCAGCGGAAGGTTTGGAAAGGAAAGGTTTGGAAAGGAAAGGTT
>VZRL01005776.1:131471-145474 GCA_013397895.1 Origma solitaria | reverse complement strand
GGAAAGGAAAGGAAAGGAAAGGAAAGGAAAGGAAAGGAAAGGAAAGGAAAGGAAAGGGGCTCCATTGCATTTTAGCAGCTGGGGATTCGGCACGAAGCTCTTGGCACCCTTTGGCCATGCCCAGGTGAGACTGACTGATTTACAAATTCCCAGCCCATGGCCAAATCTCTCCAGCTCAGCTGCACTAACAAGGGGCTGTGTTTCCATGGGAAGAGCCCCAAACCATTCCGTGCTTTACACCAGCTCTAATGGACGTTGAAACTGCGGTTTCCAAAGTAGCTGAGAGCAAATAGGATCAAGAGGCAAATCCCAGAGCCATAAAATTCCGTGTTCCTGCCCTGGTGTGCACATGCACACCCTGACATCCCTGTGAATGACTGGAGTTAAACACCCCTCCTGCCTGGCCTGGGTGTCACCAAGCTTCCAGGGAATGCTGACTGCTCCCAGGGACCCCAATGGGAGCCAGCAACCCCCAAAACCTTTAGGGAATCAGGCCATGAAACTTTCAGAGCTGAAACAGAAATGCAAAACATCCAGGGGATGCAGCTGCCTCGAGATGAAGACACTTCCCTGTAATTATTACACGCAAAAAGCCTTTGGATACAATTGGAGAAGTGTGTGCAGTCAGAGTGTGTAATCCACGCTTCCAACAGCACCATAAACTTCGAGGGGAAAGAAAACTCCAATGAAGTGAAAATTGGGCTGTGGTGGAGCCCTGTATAAACAGGCTTAAGAGTCAGGAATTCCTGAGTCGAAATCGAGATGCCAACACAAGCTTCCTTTTGTTGGTTTGGACAGAGCTGTGCTCAAGGGGCAAGCTCCTTCTCTCAAACCTTTTTTTTTTCCTTTCAATTCATAGCAGATCCCAAATTTCAAAGTTCTTAGAGAACAGAATTTCTGTTAAAAGTATTTCATCCATATTTTAAAATGGTGATTCTGCAGAAAATCCCCAGTGGCTGGTGATCTCACTGCTCACCTGGAATATTTGAAAATAGCTGATTTTTGACATTTGGTGAAATCTTTTTTGAGCCTCCATCTACCACAGAAATTCTGGATGAAAAACCCCTCAATATCACGAAGAATTTTAATTACAGTCAACCATCTCCACACTCAAACTATCAGAACACGAAGAATTAATGGTGAACATGGAGGTGGTGATCTTAAGGGTCTTTTCCAACCTTAACAATTCCATGATTCTAAGATTCTATGGTTCTGTGACTCTATGGTTCTATGATTCTATGGTTCTGTGGGTGAAAAGGTGTTTCAGCAGTAGTGGGAGAGGAGGACCTGGTTTACATTAAATGTTTCATGCTTTCTTTATGCCAGTTTTAAAAAAAGATGTCCAAAACACAAGAGTGTGGGCTCAGCTCTACCACAGCCCGTCTGCATTGACGTGGACATGTCCCAGTGTCCTGAATATCCCATTTTCCCACTCCAGCTGAGCAGGATGACAGCTTGGGATGGTGTTGGCATTGATGGAGTGTCTGTAGGAGCAGAGGCCAGAATCCCAAACCTCCCCTTGCCCATCCACTGCCAGGGCTCCGAACGAGCCTTCAGAGACCTTCCTGGGTGCTGGAGGGAAGCTCAGGATTGCCCTGCTGCATTCCCAGAGTGGGACAAACACCGTCTGGCCACACCTGTCTCAGCAGACAGCGATTCAACAGCCACGCCAGGTGCCCTGGAGCAGAGCCCATCGCGGGATTCTGCTCTCCAGGGCACATGGGAAGGGGATGATGCAACACCGCGATGTCCACGGCACCTCCTCATAAAGGGGAGGGGGAGAAGGAGGCAAAGCAAGGCCCAGATGCGATGTTTATTAAGAGGAATAACAAAAGATACTTCGAAAATCTGCTCATTGGGTAATTTTAGCTCAGGCTGCGCTTCATCTCATGCGAATGCCACGAGACTAAATATAGAGCTCGACGTGTGCAGTGCTGCACTCCTGCACTTCGCACAGATGTTCCTCAGGGTGCTCAAAATTTACACCACATGCTTTTTCTATCATCTGATCTGTTGATTTTAGCCAGAGGAAAGACAACATGTCAGCAGCAGCTGCATCAGGACAGCCTTAGGGCTGTGCTTTAGGCCCGGGCTGGAGGTGGATCTGCCCTGTCGGTGAGGGATTTTCCTGTCCTTCCTTCCCTGGATTCAGGGAATTGGTAGCAACAGGATCCTGCCTCGGTTCCACCCATTAGGGATGTGCTAGAATTTTTGCAAAGCCCCCCCCAATGTATACTAAACATGTCAAGGAGCACCATGTGATTCTTTTTGAAAAACAGTTTACAAGCTGGCATTCTCCAGCTGCAGTTAACCCTAATTTGATTACATTACCGAGACAGATCACAATGAGCTTATGTAAATAGTAACGTTATCCATTCATTCCCCCAGCTCAGATAAACTGTCATTTAGGGGAAAAAAAAAAAACCAACCCAAACTTCAATAGGCATGGCCTGATGCATTCAGCAGGGCAGGGTGCATTCAGCAAACTCTGACAGCGAAGATGACAGACTGGAACCTGCCCCTGCTGCATCTCTGCCATCTGGATTTTAAAGAGATATTTCTACATCTGTTCAGAGTCGGAGGGAGAAGAGAGTGCCCAGTAATTGCACAGGAGTCAGGAGGCAGATAACAGTGCTCCTTTCAGTAACTAGGCTTGTATTATCATCTGATTTTTTAATAAGAGCTCACTGCACCACCGATGACATCAGTGATGCTCGAAGCTATGTGAGCATTTCAGGGTTTTGACCACTGCCGGGGCTTCCTTCCTTTGCCAAGCCCTCCTGCCCAGGTCAGCCCTGGGGACTTCAGTTCCAGCCCTGGGGCCTGGGCTGTGCCACCTGCACCATCTCAGCCCTGCCTCTTCTTCAGGCACCACCAAGCAGCTGGTTCAGAGAAAGAACTTGAAAACATTTCTTTTGCCTTAAATTAGCCAAGGGCCTCCGGTTCTGACTTGCACACAAGTTCACATGAATACTTCAGATGAAAGCAGAGGCTCTGGTCCTGCTGTGCCTGATTTGTGCTGCTCGCAGCTGGGTTAAAGGCAGAGTTTCTCTGCCTGTCTGCGACGCGCTGGCCTCGCTGTCTGCATGGGCACAGCCACAGCACAACCTGCAGAGCAAACAGCTCCTTCAGCCAGCTTGGTGTGCCTTTGACAAACGTCTCAGGTCACAAAATCACAGAATATCCTGAGCTGGAAGGCACCCACAGGGACCATCCCAGTCCAGCTACTGGCCCTGCAGAGCCACCCCAGCAATGGCACCCTGTGCTGGAGCTCTGACACTCACAGGTTTGGGACCGAGCACCATCCAGAGCACACAGCAGCCCTGCAGCCTGGCCGTGCTCATTCCAGCCCCAGCCAGTGCCCACCACCTCCAGACCGTGGTTTCTGAGCAGGTAAATCCATTTGGACACCACTGGAGGCACTTCTGCTGTCCAGCAGCTCGAGGGCTCACACCTCCTTCCTGTTCCACTGCAGCTCAGGAGATAACACTGCTGTCGAGCTACAAATCTTGTTCTTCATAATTTCCATTAATTATTCCCTTAAAAGTTTTATCCTGCCAACTCCTGAGCGGGCTGGCCCCGGCCCAGCTGGGTATTTAGGCAAGAAGTATCAGTGAAATGAATAGAAGCAGAAATGGCCACACATGTGAGTGCTTTTCTGGTCCCAGGCCAGGAGCACAAAGCACCTTGTGGGACCCAACCCAGGCACAGAGCACCCAAACCCATGGCTGATGTTCCATAGGGAAGAGATCCTTTACAACTCCATATCCATTATCATACAGTCCCACACTGGTTTGGGTTGGAAGGGACCTTAAAGATCATTTTGTTCCACCCCTGCCCTCGGCAGGAACACCTTCCACCATCCCAGGCTGCTCCAAGCCCTGTCCAGCCTGGCCTTGGACACTTCCAGGGATCCAGGGGCAGCCACAGCTTCTCTGGGCACCTGTGCCAGGGCCTCACCACCCTCCCAGGGAAGGATTTTTTCCGTATATCCAATCTAACTCTGCTCTCTGTCAATGTGAAGCCATTCCCCCTTGTCCCATCTCTCCAGGCCCTTTTAAACAGTCTCTCTCCATTTTTCTTGTCAGCTCCTTGTGGTACTGGAAGGCCCCAATTAGGTCACCCAGGGTTTCTCTTCTCCAAGATCTTCATATATAAATATATATAATATATGTAAATATATATAATATATAAAAATATATATTATATATATAAATATGCATTCAAACACAGCAGCCAACAACCCACAGAGCCACATCACAGCACTGCTGTGCATCCATAGGAAAACCAGACATGGAAGAAACCCACAGAAAACCATTGCAGCATTTTAAAATTTGGTCTATTTGGCCATATTGTTAAAAGACAGGGATTTTATAGCATTTTCTGGCCAACATTTTACCAAAATCTTCCATTTTTCCATAGTAAGCAAATCTGTGAGCTCTATTAACTCAAGGAAATTTTCAATATCCTGCCTTGGGAATTTGAAGTGAATGTGCCTGGAATTAAGAGGGAAGGGAGGAAAGCTCTTCTCTGAGAGGAAAAATTTCCTTTCCTTGCTACTGAGGGCAGGAGGATGAAGAGCACAGCTCTGACTGGCAAGGAACAAACCGCGGGCTGAAAAGAGAGTAAAGAATAAACCAACCATTCACTGCTAAGGGCAACCCCAGCACAATTGGGAATACTGGGGAGCAGCCAAAATGTGGTTTGTGGCCCAGGAAAAAGCCTGCACAGCCGTGCCACTCCACAGACCATTTTATAACCATTTATTTTTCAGCTGGAAGCCCAGGCAAAAAGGTGGAACAGCGCCGCAGGAAAAATGTGTGGAGTTAGGAGGGATCCACAGCCCAGAATTTCTGAGAATCTGCTGCAGGGAATACTTCTGCACTTTCTCATGGCTTTCCTGAGGAATCCTCCCTGTTCTCCAAATCCCAGGAGAACAAAATGCTGTTTGCAGAGGTGACTCAGGACAGGTTATTCCAAATGGGGTTCAAAAGAAAGGAATATCCAAAATCATCCTTTAGTGTGAAATAATGTGTTGGCACCCCCAAAACAAACATCCAGAAAGGTGCAGGGAAATGCCAGGGGGAGATAATGTGAAGAAAAATGAATGTTTAAGAACAAAGACTTTGAGAAAGAACATAAACCTGTGATTTCCATCCACGATATCACAACTTTTATCACTGATTTTTAAAGACATAACTCCTCCGTGCCATTGGGATGGAGTTAACTGCAACCACCAGGAAGTCAAACAGGATCTAATGGAGAGAATTTGCAGTGACTTCAATGAGCTGAGGACTCGAGACTTCCAGCCAAGACAAATACGAGAGGGGACTGATTAGGAAATGTCACCGTTTCTCCTGCCAAGCACTCAGGGCCTGGTGATAGGAGAGTATTAAATATAATCTCGCAGTCTTTAGGGGCTCTTTGATTTTATATTGCATTCTTATCGGGTTCTTAAAGTCCAGTGTTAATGAGCATGAGAAACTCACTTGATAGTTTGACAGTTTTGCTAAAAGCAAATGGAGTTCATTCATCCCTGGCCTATGGATTTGAGCTGGGGAAGCCTTTCCCTTTCCTCTGGAACCTCTGGTTGTTCTTTCCTCCATCCCAGCAATCCAACATCACCTCTATAACCATCTCTTCATAGCCATAATTAAAAAAAAAAAAAAGGCTTTACCAATAATCAGAATTTCCCCATCCCTGGAAGGGCTGAAGGATGAAGCTGAGGAACCTGAGCTAGTGGGAGGTGTCCCATCCCACGGTGGGGGTGGAAAAAGATGACATTTAAGGTTCCTTCCAATCCAAACCATCCTGGGATTCTGTGAATGAGGTTTTTAAGGAACAAGTGTGGAGATGAAACATTTCCAGGGCAAAGAGAGCCCCACTGCACCCCCTTTGGCAACAGACAGTGATCCCTGAAAGCAGAGCAAGTCCCAGCTAACAACACAGACCTCCAAGTCTGGTATTTTGCTCACTATCTCCCAGAAAGGAACCACGTAACAGTACACATGTAGAAAAAAAAAAAGTTTTAATTAATTATGATTTTCTTTTTAAAGTCCCCTTACAAGTGTTACATCCAACTTCCTTTTTCCTATAGAGAAATTCCGTTAGAAAACTGAATTCTGGAAAGACGAAAGAGACTCTACCCACACTGAGCAGAGTGTGCAGTGTAAGGATTAAAAGGGAAGTTGTAAGTATTAAATTGTATCTGATTTACTCAGTTTGTTCATCTCCACTCTGAAACTTGCCTGGCACAGACTGCTATGCTAAATAAGTTAAATAAAACACGAGATTCTTGGACACAAGGTGCTTTTGAACTGCAAAGCAGCCCCATCTTCACCGTAACCACAGAGAAAACAGCAGTAGGGTGGAAGTTTAAGGTCATCAGCTCTAAATTCTGTCTGCCACGGGCCCACATTGCACAATCACTTAATGTAGCCAGAGCTATTTATTATCCCAGCAAAAAATCATCTTGAGGAGTGAAATGCAATGTTTTGGTTAACAGATAAAGCCGGGCTGCTTGTGGGGATGTAAATGGATTGGACGGTTAAATTCATCCACGAGCCATCCATCTTTGGTCCTCGACCCTTTTTAGTTATAAAAATGACCTTGGTATTGACAGAAGAATATAAACGAACTTCCCCTGTAGTTCATCTATTGATCCCCTGTTTGTTCAGATGATCAGTAATAATCATAAGTAAATAAAGAGGGGCCGTGCATCATCCCACGATGGCAGCGCTGACACGCGCGGGGGCTGATGGATGGAGACCTCTGGGCTCGGCTGAAGCGTTCATAGCTCATCTTAAATTGCAGCTTTTGCACCCAGGACAGGCAGTGACAGATAAATCCGTGGAAAGGCAGCATGAGGCACTGGACCTGGGTGTCCAATCACACCTGGTGTGACCAGGGAACATCCTCGAGGGGAAGGAGTGCTGGGATGGATTCAGCAAAGATCCTCCAGACCCTGGGATCATTCATGGTTTGACCCCCAGTGGTGATGCCTCCCTCCAGGTGAGGTTCTGCTCATCACAGAATTGTTTTGGTTGGAAAAGACCTCCAAGATCAGCCGAGGTCTCATTCTTGGTGTCTCTTTGGTGACTCTCATTCACTGTTGGACTGTCCTTTCCAGAAACTCCATTCTCCCTTCAGAGAGGCAGAGGTTCAGTGCCTTCCACCCTTTATGGCCACATCAACACTATTTCTCCTTTTTACCGAATCCCCTTTGTCACAGGCAAGGCCTTGCCATTGATTCATTGATTCATTGATTGGCACCAATAGCACGGAGGAGGAAAACCTCAGCCCTTCCATCCCTCCTGGAAGCAGGTGCCGAGGAGAAGGACTAGGATTAGGTGTTCCGAGATAAAATATTTTCTTCTTCACGTCTCAAGCCACAGAGCAGCTGGCTCTGGCTTCTCCCACCACTCTGAAAAACAGCCTCCATCCCTACTTAAATGCGAGCATTAGGCAGCTAAAATTTGAGAAAGAGCAGAGAAAAATGACCTCATTTCATTCTCTTCCTCACAGCCTACAAAGGGTGATAAGAATTATGAATTGTTTTAGCACATCCAAAGGGTCAGTGAGGAGTATCTTGGTTCAGAAGCCAAGCCTTGCCTCTGCCCCAGCATTGCACAACTTCCCTAAACTCACTCAGATTGTTCCACATGTCAAATCACAAACACAGACATAAAAACCAACCGGCAATTCTCTACATTTCCACACAGAATTTGCCATTCCCCAGAAAACTGCAGCTCTGGAGCTGCTGCCCAGCCCCACCCCAGCCACAGCCCCCGTGTAAACCCAGCCGAGCACCGGAGCGAAATAACCACTTTTGGGTCATTAATCACACTTGGAGGGAAAAAAAGCCAACGTGCAGCATTCCCAGCAATTCCCGAAGTCTGGAGTGGGAAAGGCACTGTCTCGTTTGGCTGCTTGGCTTCTCTGCCCGAGCTGGGAGAGGCAGGACTGCAAGGGCCTCGCTGAGAGCTGGAGCAGCCCAGGGGAGGCTGGGCTGTCTGGGAATGCATCCCTGCCTGGCACTCGGGCAGGAAGGATGGGGAATGTCAGGTTGATACCATCAGCAGGATAACCTCACTGTCACTTTAACATGACAAGGTCATCACCAGGCACGGTGAAAGAGGAAGAAAAATGGCTCATTAGGGCCAGGAACTGGAAGGGGAACGCGAGGCTGCCTTGGAGGTGCTCTGAGGGCTGTTTGTTTGGGGAAAAGTGTGCATATTCTGGGCTCCTGCACAAGGATGAGCTCTCTGGAAAGGAAAAGAAGACAGTGACCTGTGCAGCCACCATGGGAGCCTGTCACCGGGGACTTGAGGGAACTTTACATCTCTTAAGTCTCATTTAATTTAGAAAAAACCCTAAAAACCTGCAGAGCTGAAGAGCGTGGGCTCTGAGCAGGAGGGGAATTCTCTGCGCCGGGTATTTCTTTTCCATGTCACCCACAAGGAACAGCTTTGCTGTTGTGTGTGCCACCCTCTGCCCTTGCCTTGGAGCTGCTCAGACACGGAGTAAGAACTCACTCTGAGGTGGAAATTCGGAGAGGAACTCCTGTAGCAACTCTGAGCAAGCAAGGAGAAAGACAGAAAAGGGCACTTCGCCTGCCTCGATTAAGAAGTGATATCGAGCAAATGATAGTCTCTAGAAAGAGAAGTTAATCGGGAATTATTCCGTGGCCCAGCTTCAGACACCGGCACAATCAGCTTTTATTGAGGAGGCACACAGAGCTGTTTTATCTGAACTGATAGGGCTGCCAGGTGAGCTCCCTTTTAAGAGCTGTAGAAACAATCTCAGACAGGACTGGATAATATTATGCTTGGAATGATAATATTGTGTTTGGAAAAGGTCAATATTTTATTTAATCAGACAGACAGAGGGTGGGTGGCAATTTCAAGGCATTTTCTTGAGACAGGAATTCAGGGAGTCCAAATGGAAATCAGGCTTTGCTTTTTTTTTGCCTTGGGTTTTCTGGGTGGCTGGAACCCTCTGATTAGAAGTGAAGGATGCACTGAGCCTCTGAGAGCTCCTGAGATGAGGCAGTGTGAGATTTTTGCTCATTATGATCCCTGCAGATGCCACAGGCACTTCTTCCACCCAATTTCAGGCAGTGGATTCCTGACAGACAAGGTCTGGCCCTGGAAGCCAATTCTGGAATCTCTGCACAAGGTTTTCCTGAAATGTGCTGAAATGGCTAAGAGATTTTTTTCTAAATTCCTTGATTATCCTTAGTAACTCCAGTTATTTGCTATTGGAATTAAGCTGGGTTCTACATTTGGAGCTTCTTCAGAACAGCACCAGAAGAGAAAAAAACCAAAAAAAAGGACTTTCTTTTCATGCAAGGTTTTGAAGAGCACACACAGCCTGTATTGTTACCCAACACTCCAAGCAAGTTCTGAGGGAAATCTTGGGAGATCCAGCCCCAAGCATTGATTACAAGGAGTTTTTAATCTCGTGCCAAGAGGAACATTGAGGTTATAAGATGGCTCCCCAACCATCTTGCCAAATAGCACAAATGTTTACATCTTCCAAACTACCACCAATAGATCATAGACAAAGAAATGTCCGTAATGTACCCAGCTGCTGGAAACAAAATGTATTTAAGCCACTGAAGAGGGTTTAATGAAGTAAAGCATTTTTGTAACTGCCAGCTCAAAGTAAATAATCAGTGATGTGAGTGGAGTTAAGAGATCCCGACTCGCCAAATAATCTCAATGTGCCATCGAGGAAGCTGCTGCTTTGTGGGAATAACATAACAGCACTTGAGCGTTCTCATAAACTTGGGTCTTGTCTTCCTCAGCACTCTGCACCTTCTGGGACTGGGGAGGTGTAAAGAGAACTTTCCAGCATGTGCAGAATCCCCTGCTTGGTGGGAGTGCTGAAGGTTTAATTCACTGCTCTGACAGGCAGAGCTATTTAAACCTCAAAACAATCAAAAATAAAAGGTGAAACACCTGCTTTGACTGGTGCATAATAAGCACCTGATTCAAACTATTACAGACAATTTTTCTCTTTTTTTTTTCTTTTCTTTTTTTTTTTTTTTTTTAAGAACTTGCTCCAACTCTGGAGTTTGGGGTTTTCACATTCCTGGAAGCCTTCCAGCACAGCCAGGGGCCTTCCCCACCCAGCTCGTGCCTCCGCTGCATTGTTTTATCCAGGTACTGCACTGGACATTGTCCTGCAGGTATGGAAACATTTCTGCGGGTGAAAAGGAACATTTCCATCTCTTTTTGGCTCTCAGAGCCCCTCTGCAGACAACCTGGGTAGATCCACACTGTTTTTCGCCTTGGAGGATGCACAGTGACCTGGCCAGGTGAGCACGAACCATAAAATATAGCAAAAGAAGGAGCAATTCAGCCTTATTTTTGGATTTTCTTGTGCATGCTTGTGCACATGTGAAAAAAAAGCTGATATTCTGTATATTCTGTAGAGGGAGGCCTGGCCCTGTACATTTTCTGTCCTAAATCACTTCAAAAGAGCACACCAAGCAGCATTCAAGACATTATCTCACAAGCCATAACCAGAATTTAGGTTCCAAGGATGAGAGTTCCATGCATTTATTTCTCACAGATTTCCTGCAATCTGCTTGAATATGAATTCAACTGCTNTTTTTTTTTTTTTTAGAATATAAAACCTTTTCCTTGCACCACATAATTGCCTTCCATGGCAGAAGTGGCATCCATCATTGCCCCGCTGTCCCCTGCCTAAAAGATAAAACATCCACAGGGTAATAAATGTCAAACTATGATTATTGATGCTTTCAATTAAATTGATTATCTATTTGAGGTGCAGAGCAGGGTGATTTATTGCTGTCTCTTTATGTCACACTTGGCACAACGGCTTCCCTGGAAGGTGGGCGAGCCTTTGGAATTTTCCCATAGATTTTCTATTAAATCTGATTTTCCAGAAGTGGCTCATGACCACTCCAGTGCTGGGTGAACCGAAATGGTACCAGATCCAGGTGGATATATCCTCTTTTCTGTTATCTCCTGGAGAATGGAGCTCGGGAAGCAAGAGGGGAAAATAGGAAATGCAAACTTTTCAGTGTGGAAGGACAGGAGACACCCTTGATTTACATCCCTCATTCCCCAACTTTCATTTACAGACTGCATTAGGCAAAAACCTGAGCACGAACTGGAGCTCTGCTGAGCGCTCCCCACCTCAGCAGAGATGAGGTGAGATGAGATGACCTTCGGCTCGTCTCTGCATTGTGTTTTTATTAGTTTCAGATAACAGGAGCTATAAAACTCAAAGCCATTTGCTCCCCAATGATAATCAGCAGCTGCTTCACAAACAAGGCTTTTGTTAGAGTGTCGTGGGTGCCACGGGGTGACCTTTATCTGATCATTCCCTTGGAGAAATGCCTTTTGTGGCTGGACAAGGCAGGAGCACCTTCCTCTGGTTCTCCAAAGCACAGCACGGTTTGGCTCAGTCTGCTCCAAAAAGCAAATTTGGCTCAAACCCAGCTACAGCCTCAGTGTGTTTTGGGAAATGCCGGAAATTAGCACAAGAAAATGAGAATTCTCTTGATGTGCTGCTCTTGCAGCAGATAGATTGAGGGAATCTCATAACCAACCCCGCCATTTCCATGGGAAAAAAAATAAATCAGTGCTGACAAGCACTGACTTTGAATCTGAGACACTCAAATTTTCTCCACTATCGCCCACATCTGATATTTCCAAGTCCTGGGGAAGCTCTGTGAAAGAAAACCTCATGGCTGAGCTTCCCAGTGCAACGCCTAACCAAATTCCCCACCATTTTTTATCAGGAGCGCCGGGACAAAATTCCAAGTGAGACATAGAACAGGAAGACCTTCCTGAAAGACCTTTTGAAATAAGTGAATGCAGGAGATGAACAGCAAGAGCAGGAAAAGAGAAGAGTTCTTATCCCAATTTTACAGACCAGACTGAGATGAGAAATTCGGTGAGGTGCCCAAATCACCCAGGCCCTGGTGTTTAGAAATTGAGTTTCAAGGTGAGTTTCCCTAATCTCACCAACAAGGCTGTGAGTCCTGCTCAGATGCAATCACCTTTGACCCCGCTGAGCTCAGAATTACACTCACAGCCACGCAGACTTTGAAGCCTGGCTTATCTCGCAGCACTGTAACTGTCCCCTCCACCAGAACAGGGCTGAAAACAAACAATCAAGGCAGAAAAGGAAAACAAAATTCCTACAGCTCTGGCCAGAATTGACTATTTCACATTTCATAGAAGGATGGAATTCATAAAGCTGGGAAGGAGCCACAGGGATCAGTGGAGTCCAGCTCTGGCACTGCATTTGCCATGTCCCACCTCCATCCTGGTTTCTGAACGTTGGAGGAACCTGGGAAACACCAAAATGTCCCAAATTCAGAGAGAAGACCCAGAAAGTGTCCAGCAGCCCAGGGCAGGAGTGGTGAGGGCAGATATTAAAGCAGAATTTCTGTTTGGTGGTGTTGGCGGCACCTGAGAACACAGAATGCAAGAAGCCAGGCTCAAACTTGGCCAAGCAGTTCTGAGTTTTAAAAGTCAACTCTCCAAAAGCTTGGGGTCATCAGAACATCATTTTGGGCCATCAGCTGGGGAGAAAAAGAGACAGAAGCCCTGCAAACTCTTCCTTTTTTTATTCCATGTCCCTTTCAGTGTCAGAGCCTGGCCGAGCAGGTGAGGCCAGCGTTCCTCACAGGGACAGTGCCTGCGCTGTGTGCCAAAGGTGAGACTGCAGAGAAGGAGCTTGGACATTCCTGGTGTTGGGACATGTGGATCCCCACAAAAAGTGACACCTCAGGGCAGCCAGTGCTGGTTTATTAAACGGGGAAGCTCCCAGAGAAAAAAAGAATACAAGAAAGAACACAAGTGGCAGGGAATTAGGACAAAATCTTTCTAAAACTACAGATCAAAAGCAGTTTGCTTTGGTGTTTCTGGACATCAGAATACTTTTTTTTTTCCATTAAAAAAAAAATCCATGAAAAGGTAAATATATGTGCCGCACAGTTTCTGTGGCCAGCCACTAGCCCTGCAGCAGAGGTTAGAAAATGGAGACATCTGGTTCCCCAAGGATCCCTGTGTGGCCACCCAGAGCTGTAATTATGGCAGCAATTTGGGGAGAACATGAATGTATTTTTTTGGCTTGAAGGATGACTTTAAAGGCCTGGAGGAAAAAAAAATTACCAAAAAATAAAAAGCAGGAAACCCCATAGGATGGAAGGCCCTGACTTCCCTCCTCCTTAGCCCACATCCCAGGCTTCCAGAGGCAGGAAACAAATCCCGAGTGATCTCCGGGGTGGAGGTTACGGTGTCGGGGCTGGCTGAGAGAATGTGCCCGTTGTGGTGGGAGCAGCAGCTCCAGGTGGAGGTGTTTGCTTATGGAAAGTGCCTGGGCAGCTCTCAGCCCCACAGAGCCCAGGAAAAAGCCCAGGGCTGCAGCAGGAACACAGCGTTCAGGCTCTGCCCGGCCCTGGCATGGGCTGTGTGTCCCTGTCCTCACCCCCACATCGCCCTGAGCTCCTGCCTGGAGCCTGACAATGAAACAGAAAATGGCCAAGTGACTCAAAGCAACTTGGGTTTGATTTCAGTGGCTTGAGGAATCACCAAATTCCTTCACCCTGAGCAACTCCTGAAGCACGAGTCCTCCTCCCTTCAGCACAAACTCTCTCCATCAAAGCACTGCACACACGAGGCTGAGCAGCCTGAGGAGCTCACCCCACCCCTTGTTCCTTGGACAGCAGCAGAATGATTAAAAAAAAAAAAAGGAAAAAACATTTATTGCTGCTTCCCATCCAAGTTTCTTTGTAAAACTCTTTTTCAAAATGCACAGGGCAAAGTTCTGCCTTGGAACAGGCGAAGAAAAGGGAAACTGAACTGGAGGCAGTTGCGGTCACTTACTCACTCAAGCACGATGGCTCACAGACCATCCCACCCAGCCCCAACAAAAACTTCCTAAATCATCCCAAAAGTTTGAATCACCCTACCCTTTCCTTTCCTTTCCTTTCCTTTACTTTACTTTCCTTTCCTTTC
>VZRL01005776.1:113177-131409 GCA_013397895.1 Origma solitaria | reverse complement strand
CCTCCCCCTCCCTTTCCTTTCCTTCCCTTTCCTTTCCTTCCCTTTCCTTTCCTTTCCTTTCCTTTCCTTTCCTTTCCTTTCCTTTCCTTTCCTTTCCTTTCCTTTCCGAACCTTTCCTTTCCGAACCTTTCCTTTCCGAACCTTTCCTTTCCTTTCCGAACCTTTCCTTTCCTTTCTGAACCTTTCCTTTCCTTGCCGAACCTTTCTCGAGGCTCAGATGTGCCTCTCGAAAGGAAACTCACTCTTGGATTCAGTGTTGGGCTGGAGCTCCCTGCCCTGGCCTGTCTCAAAAAAGGAAACACAAATTCGGCTTTCCATCCTATAGCATTCAAACCTGGAACCCAAAATAAACTGATTTTTTCTCTCTCCCTTCCTTCACACACACTAAGCAGCGTCATTTCCATATCAGACCACAAACCCCTGCCTGCTGAGGTTTTCACACCAAGGAAGAAGCCTGAAGCTGATTCTTCAGAACGGCATCTTCACTCTTGACAAAAACAAACCATCCCGCTCGTACCTCGGAGTTATCTGACCCAGGACAAGCTCCTTTCCCCCCATTTTTAATAGGGACACATTGGAAATGTCACCGTGTTATCAGGGCAGCTGCTCAGCTATCAGCAGTGCCTGTGGCTGGAGCATAGAGGAGCCCAGCAGGCATCTGCTCTGTTTAACGCTCAGGAAGCGCCGGGCAGGTTTTAAGAAGGATGCAGAGGATGTAATGGAGCCTCTAATGTGTTTGGGTTTCTCCAGTGGAATCCAGTTTTATCAGGAAACAAAGGTCCTGGTGGGATTATCAGCAGAAAGAAAGCCAGGAGCTGTCTGGTTGGGAGAGGGGCCCTGGGGGCTCTTGTGCCAAGGTGCTTCCTCCCAGCCAAACCAACAGCCTTAGTCTCCTCCAACAAATTAGGTGGAATTCTGTAAGGTTTTCAGCACAAGGAAGTGCTTGCCTGATGCTGATTCCTTGGAGAAAGGAAAGCCAAGTCACGAGCGCACTGAAATTATGAGAACAAGGAAAATGAAATGTTCCTGGCAAGTAGCTCATTCAGAAGCCAGCGAAGCTCATCCCTGTTCCCCATCCGACTGCTGCCCCATGCTGCCCATCACAAGGAATCAGTGTCCAAAACTTCCACAGGCACTTCCCACCGTCGATATCTCTGCTCCATCTCCAGCTCATCAGTCCTCACAACAGACACACAATGAGGGAAAAAGGAACTGAAATTGTCAGAAACTTTTTCGCAGGCAGATAAGAGATTGTAATTAAGAAAGCAGTAATTTTGTGAGCTTGATCCTTATCTTGTTGGTTTGTTGTTGTGGTTTTTGTTTGTTTTTTTAATACCTGATTAATAAAACAACTATAATAATTACTTAAATTCAAATACCAGCGTGTCTGTTCATCCAGACATTGTGGTCAAGGTGTTTCAATCCACTGAAAACAGTGTTTGGGTTCAAGGGCTCTTGTTGAGGCCACAAAATAAACAAGGATGTCAAAACAGGGAGCCACAACGATGCAGAAAATCACAGAATTTTCCATGGGCATCCTCCAGATCTCAGAGGTTCCACCCTTCACGTGGTCGGAGGTGCCACTCAAATCTGTGCCTGTCACAGCAGCCATACCTAGGGTGCCACTGCTGCTGCCGGGGGTGACACAGGGACTGCACAGGAAAGATGGAGAGGGACCTTTCACAGGGCCTGGAGTACCAGGCCAGGGTGAATGACTTCAAACTGGCAAAGAGTAGGTTTAAACAGGATATTGGGAAGGAATTCTTCCCTGGGAGGATGGAGACGCCCTGGCACAGGTGCCCAGAGAAGCTGTGTGTGCCCCTGGATCCCTGGCAGTGCCCAAGGCCAGGCTGGACAGAGCTTGGAGCAGCCTGGGATGGTGGAAGGTGTCCCGGCCCGTGGCAGGGGTGGCACTGGGTGAGCTTTAGATAGCTTTTAGATAGTTTTTAGATAGCTTTAATAGCTTTTGGATAGCTTTTAGAGAGCTTTAATAACTTTTAGATCCCTTCCCACCCAAACCATTCTGGGATTCTGATTCATCCTCAGCCTTTATCCCCAGCACAAGGTTCCCCTCAGCCCAGCTAACACCTGAGTGGTGCTGGGTGTGTCCGTGGGTTCCCCAGACGGATCGGGGGGGTTTCACCCCCTGCAACCCTCAGTGAGTTCCGAGAGAAGCCGAGGATGAGCCCAGGCCCCTCCTGAGCGCAGCCCTCCCTCCCCTTCCTGTCCCTGCCACCCCCTCACCTCCTCCAGCAGCACCAACTAAAAAAGGGAAAGAATGAGAAAGTGAGTACTGCGGGGCTGGCACTGCAGACAATGTCTGTCTTGTGTGAGTAATTTAGCACTATGGCCAGTCAATCTGGTTTCTGGGCCCGATGCCCTGACCCTCTTTAGAGCCGCTCTCTCTCTCCAGCACAGTGTGAAACATTTCCTTTCACAGCACTGACACTTTGCAGATTGAGACGTCAGGCCTGTCCAACTGCAGCAAATTAGCAATTTTTCTTTTACTAATTGGAAATAAAAATGTTTGCTAAGGGAATAATTTGTAGGAATGCAGTGTTAGGTTTCCGGCTTTTTATAAGGATGCTTTAAACTTTATCCATGTGCACTTTCCTTCTGTTTTGATGCCTTGCACTGTAAATTTTAATAGCTTACTTGACTGTTAACTTTACAGTCTCAGCCTTCCAAAGGATTAAATGAAGTTTTTAATTTATCTTCCTCTCCAAGGCAGCAGGATCTTCTTAAAGCCGTGCCCAGCACAGCTCACCCACTTCTCAGTGAGCAGAGAAAGGGGACACAACTTCAAAGGGTTAAAACCCTGCATGGGGACGTGGCATCTGGATGAACCTCACAGGCGATTTGTTTGCAGAGCCTTCAGCTCACAGCTCCCAAAGTTCCCTCGGAGAGTGGTGCAGAGAGATGGGCAGCAGATTCAGGAACGCTTTCCAGCTTTAAATCTGCCAGAAATGGGCAATTTTGTAATTGTAAATCCATATTTTAGGGATGTGCCGGGCTCAGGCAAGGAGTGTCTTCCCTTCTGTCCCTTCAGCTTTGCCCTAATTCAGCTTTGCCCATTCCATGAGGAAATATCAATACTTTGGGCAAGGTTTGGTGGTGATAGTGTTGTGATTTTTAAACTTTCACATGGAAAAAAAAAAGAAAAAAAGGACTGGGGGCGGCTTGATCTATTGGATCCTGAAATCCCCACAGTTTCCTTGGCATGCAATTAACAGCCAGAAAAGATTCTTCACAAGCAAAAACCCCAAAAGTTCTTCAAGAAAGCGGCATCAGGAAAGAGGCTGCTAGGATCTAGAAACCCCAGATAAGAAACTAGAAGGGAAAATAAACGCCCGTTTGCTGAAATCCAATATTTTCGCCTCATGCCCCTGCAATTCCTGAGGCATGTAATGTCTTCCTGCACGGCACTCCAGTGGTACATTAGCTCCTGTAACAATGCCAGCACATAAAGAGTTACTGTTCTTTCCCCCCTGCACCCCCCACCCCCCCATAAAGCATTTGACAGCCATGCCTAATAATTCTTTCTGGTGTGGTTTTTCTTTTTCTTGATGTCTTTATGTGAATATGAAGCCAGAGTGAAAGGCTTTGGGTGACCCCCGTGAGAGAGAAAAAGTATGAACCACAGAGCAAAAGAGTGAGATATAGACTCCCCGCCGAGCCCTCGGCATCTTCTCTGGCAGCTCACAACTTGGCTTCAGAGGGCCTTTGTGAGGGAAAAAGGACTCTTCTTCACTCAGGCTGTGACAATAGGTGTTTTGTCAGCCAGGGACAGGATAAAAAGCAGGGGGTGGGAGGCGAGATCATCATCGGCAAGGGGCTCGCCTTTGGGGCCTGCAGATGTTGGAAGGAGGATGATTTATTGCTCCAGTGTCCTCAGTGGCATTTGGCCACCTTCCCAGAGCCCAGGCTTGGTGGCTGGGAGGGTGGGAGGCGGGAGAGAGGCACAACGAGGCATCTCCAAACCTTCTATGGGCAAAGTGTGCTGGGGACTGCGGGAGGGGGCACGGCCAGGGCTGGGACTGGCCTGGGACAGCCGTGAGGGAATGCCTTATAGAGCAGCTGTTCCCAAAGCTATGTATTCTTAAAATTTATTCTTTTCTATATATTAAAATAGATCTGTTTTAAATTCCCCAGTCCAGAGAGCCCAGCAAAGGGCGGTGCAGGCGTTACCTGGGCACGGACAATTCAATCCCAGGATGACTTTGTGCTGGGAAGAACCCAACCCAAATTCACCATCATCATCCTGAGCTCAAGCTGAGGAGTTTGGGAGTGGTTTTGGGGTGACAGTGTGCAGGAATGACCCCTCCACAGCTCCCGAGAGGTGTCACTGTATTTCTGTGTCTTCATTCATTCACTAATGGAGTGAGCAGAGCTGAGGTGCAAAAATTCCTGTCTGAGCTCTGCCTCTGGCTGGCTGATCCCAAAGCCAATCTGGTCTGTGTGTGAATGGGAGGGAAGGAGGGATTTGGTGCCTCC
The DNA here is from genome assembly GCA_013397895.1 of Origma solitaria. Classification (NCBI taxonomy): domain Eukaryota; kingdom Metazoa; phylum Chordata; class Aves; order Passeriformes; family Acanthizidae; genus Origma; species Origma solitaria. Next base: position 126,915 of record VZRL01005776.1, on the reverse strand, counting down.
TGCTCACTCAGGAACTCCAGGGAGGCTTGGAAGCAGAGAAGGAGGATTTATGCAAATCAGCTGAGAAAGGGAACCACTATTTTGGATGTCTCTCCATACCTCAAAAAAAAGAAAAAAAAAAAAAAATCCCAGACCCGTTTGAAGTCTGCCCAGTGCTCCATATATCCACTATATTGAAATGTATCCCAGATCACTGAGCCAGGAAATCCTGGATAATTTCCAAGAAGAAGGAATCACAGCCTAGCAAGAAATACACACCAAGACAGTGTATTGCCAGCAGTTTGATTTAGGACTTTTGCTCCAGCTCCTTCCTCTTTTAATACACAGTTTTCCATCACACTTTCTACAGAAATACTCTATCCTATGGCTGACAGCCTCTCTTAGTAGATTTATCCATTAGTGGATTTACTAAAAATGTTTTCTGCCGAAACAAGGGCAAATACTTCACCTCAGCAAAGGACAATTCCAGAGGCAGCATTAAAATCAAACCCAGTAAATCCTAGACAAGATAGATGCAATGAGAAACTTTCAGAGTCACCTTGTGACTTCCAGGCAGAAAAATCATTGAAAAATTAGAAAACAAATTCCAAAGGTGGAAAGCGACTGAAAAAGGCATGAGAGAAAATGTATCAAACCCCTAAAAATGAGGCACAATGATGCCTAATAAACTCCTCTCTGAAGAGCCCTTTTTGTCTCAGCTGCCAGGAGCCACCAGCACCTCTTAGGAGTGAAATCTCCAAAAGCTTCCCTAAGTTCCAGACACACTTTCCTGCATGTGCTCCAAACTGTTATAGCCATTTACAGAAGGAAGTGAAGCATTCAGAGGATAAGTGACATGTCCAAGGTCACACACAGAGTCAACTGCAGAGTCAACACGAGAGTGAGGAGAGCTTTGCCGAAAATCCCTTGGCTTTGACTGCCAGACAATGGCTCCCCCTCCCACGTAATCAACCAGTTATGGAAAGGCAAAAATGCATATTTGCAGGGCTAAATATGTTCACTTGAGAATAAAAATGTTTGGATGATTATCTATAAATTATCTGACATTCTCCAGACCGCTCTGGTTTGGAAGTTGGATGGAAATTTGATGAATTACAAGCACGACACAAATGTTAGAGGAGAAGTTTTGCTTTGACTGTTTCTCTGGGTCTCTGCAAAAAAAAAAACCAAAAAAAAGCCAACCTGGAAGAATGGCAGGGATACACCAAAAAATACAATCCCCACAGAGGTGAGTTTCTCAAAACCTCTCAAATTACTATTTCTCTGATATCTGATTGTTTATCACTATTGGCATTTAATATTGCTCTGCTCATCTTGCCATAACTGATTTTTTTAAAATTAAAGTAGTAACCACAAAGTATGAGCAAAAAAAGTCTATCTAAGAGGCAAAAGAAATTTCCTCTGGACTTTCACAGGCTGTCAAGTCCCAAATATCTCCCATTTTCTGATGACATTATTAATGCTACTCTATGAACTCTTCCATAGTTTGGGAGCCATAATTAAAATAACGGAGCTGCTTTTTTCATTTCCGTTTTTTCAGGCTCTGTTTGTCCACGTTCATGCACACCCAGATTCTCCTTATTTGTGGCAGCAAACCCCAGATACTCCACAGGGTTGAGCTCTCCAGCTCCTGAGGGATGTCATGGGACTGGAAGTAGAATTTATGTCAAACTCTCCTGTGAGGGAATGCGCTGCTAAAAGCTGGCTTTGTCTCGTTTGGATTTTTTTTTTTACCAGGCAGTGTTTGGGCTACAGACATGTATAATTCTGCATCTTGAATGCTTTGCACCAAATTGCCACATCAGCACTAAATACCTCCACTTAATTTTTCATTTGGACCCGATGAAACATTTTTTCCCATGGAAGGAAAAGTCTGCTCTTTGTGATCGTGGCACTGCCAGCCCAAGTTACAGTAAAGGTTAATCACAAACAAGAGACAAGTAAAGTAGACAAAGAGCATCATACACTTCACTTTTCAATGGATGTTTTCATAAATGTATGAATAATTTAAATTATCATTGCCGAGTATTTATTCGAGTGTTTCAGGGGAAAAAAATGCCTCCTCTTTTTTTTTTTTTTTTCCCCTCCTTGATTCTTTTCATTTCTGTCTCATCTCTTTTATGTGCTGCATCGGCTGTTTTCTTGCCATCTGAATCAGTTTTTTGGAACAATGGGATGTATGAGGGCTGAGGGGGCAGTGGAAGAATACAGCCCTTGTTGTACACTCTGTGACTTGACATTGATTAATGAGGGTGCGGACATGGGCAGAATTTGATAGAGAGAGAAGGGGAAATTGGAGGACCTGAGGGCACCAGAAGGAGGAGGGCAAGGAGATGACAGAGAGGAGCAGAAGGATGGCAGTGACTCTGCACAGCGAGGGGCGGAAGTCACCCCACCCAGGGCCATCGGCGGCCGAGATCCACAGTGGAGACACTTCCAAGTGTCCCCTCCCAGTGATGGGGGCACTTCAGGGAGTGTCTCACACCTCCCCAGGTTTATCCTGCCCAGCAAGACCTGCTGTGCCAATCAAACCCTTTCTCATGGGAATATTTGCCCTAAAAATACCATTAGAAACACCTTCCTCTCTTCTTTCCCTCATTCCCCAGTCTCCACCTCATTGGTTTTACTCCAAAACCTGAGCATGCAGTGGTTACAGCTTTCCTACAGGAGCCTAAATCCCTGAGATCCAGACTTTGTGGATGTGGGGGAAGGATGGGTTGGTGGCTCTTTGGAGAGAGAGAAAAGGGTTCCTAAACGCTGTTCTTTCAGTCAGGTGCTCTTATTTTCTCATGTGAGTAAGTCAGAAGAAGTGATGCTGGTCAGAAAAGAGTTGTACACTGATCAACCAGAGATGTTTCAGGAAAGATGGAAGTTTGGGGTGGTGGTTAATTGATTTTTTTTTTAATAAAATCCACCTTCCCCTTTCATAGAGGCCCACAGTGAGCTTAATCAGTTGGTGAAGTTGTAGGAACAATGTGGATCTTGCTGGGTGGTTGAGGTTTAATGAAGCCACCAGGTTCTCTTTACTTGTATTAAACTGGAAAAGGTTTATTGTAAAATAGAGAAACTCAAAAACGAAGAACAATGATAAGTGACTGCAATCCCTTGGGATCCAGTTCCTGAAGGAACCACAAGAAAGATGCAAAGAAACTTTTTACAAGAACAGGTAGTGACAGGAAAAGGGGGGATGGCTTTAAACCTACAGAGTGAGTTTGGATTAGAGATTAGGAAGGAAAATATTCCCTGTGAGGGTGGGAAGGCCCTGGCACAGAGAAGCTGCACCAGCCCCTGGATCCCTGGAAGTGTCCAAGGCCAGGCTGGACAGGGCTTGGAGCAGCCTGGTCTATGGAAGGTGTCCCTGCCCATGGCAGGGGTGGAATGCGATGAGTTTTAAGGTCCCTTCCAACCATTCCAGGTCTTTCCCACCCTGCTCCAGGACTGACCGTGGGTCTTCCCTGCTCCTGATTTGCTGAGCTGGGAGCTGCAGGGCTGAGCCCCTGCACGGATGGGACACACAAGGTGACAGCACCAGTCCATGGGCAGGCAGCTGCCACACTCCAGGGTGTGGGGACAGCTTGTGGGTTTGCCTCCTCTGCTCCTTCAAGGTGCCCCTGAACAGCCCTGAACCAGCAACTCTCAGGTCTGTCTGGCAGGACCTGCCCTCTGCAGAGAGAGCTCAAAGCCGCTGTCTCACACAGGGCTGGAGTTGTCCCCAAAGTGCTCAAAAGCCACCCAAAATCTTCCCACTGCCCTGTGTGAGGTATCAGGGGCAGGGAAAGCACCAGTGCTGCTCTGGCAGGGAATTACAGCACCTTTGGTACCCCAGTAAAGACAGGAGCTGGGGTACAGCTTGGAATTATTGCTATTAAAAACATCACTATTCATCCAACTGGTCAGAAATCTTTCCAAACCCCAAATTTGATGAAAGCTGGAAATGGAGCTGCAGTTTCAGAAATTTCAGCCAGGGAGAGAAAGAGAGAATCCACCCAAACCAGCCCATTCTCAGACTCAAATTAAAATTGTTTTGCCTCTCTGCAGCGCCCCAGATAAATTCGGTATCTGCCAGCCCACGGACTGTTCATGTGCTAATCCCACTCAGGCCCTCATTCAGGGCTGCTCTCCTTTGCATAAAACATTAAATGTTGGTTTGAGGGGACAGTTGTCCCTACCCCCTGTGCGGGATCTCTCCCCACCAGCCTCTGGCCACTCCGAGCCTGTCTCATTTTCCCAGAGTGAAAGATCCTGCCTTTGCTGTGTGTGAATATAAAAGGAGCACAGAAAAGTCTCACTGATGAGCACAGAATCTGCTCCCTGCCCTGACCACCACTAGCTTTAATTCCTCACCCAAAGAGCACCACGAAAATCCTGCTCCTGGCTGAGGAGCCAACCTGTTTGGGATTTCTGGGGGCAGAGGCAAAACCAGTTCCCTGTCCCCCAACATCTGGCTGAGAACAAGGCCTCAGACTTTTTCTCCGAGCAGACTCTTCCAGCCTTCCCCTTTCTCCCTCCTCTTTGCATCCGAGACAAGCGGCCCAGTGATCACCTGCAATGGCAGCCCCAGAGGGTGACCTGAGCCCTAGAGCTACTGCTGGAACAAATGAGAGAGCTTAACTAGAGCAAGACTGGCATAAAAAGGAAAGGGGAAAAAAGAGAGGAACAAAGATTCCGTCCAATTTGCTCTTTTGGGCATTGTAAAAACTGGCCTGTTTCCCAGTATATCACTCTGCCATTGAATAAGGTCAATTGCAGAGCAGTTCTTCAGTCATCCTGATGGGTTTTCATGAGAAAGTGAATGGAGTGCAAATTAGCCAAAGTCGTCACAAGCTTTTTTACTGTCACTCCAAGCCTGACAGTCCAAAGGAAAATGAGGATTAATAAATCTAACGAACTTTCTCCATTATCCGAGCCAGGTTAGGAAACTATTTATTGTCTCTCTTTTTCTGTGTTTCATCCATTTCGCCTACTGTGGTGAAGCATTCCGAGAAGAAAGGAACAACAGCCGCATGCACACACACGCTCACACACACCCCCAGAGCTCAGCCCCTCCAGAGCTGAGCACAGCCATGGCCAGGACACAAAATAAAGGCATAGCCAGCAAGAAAATCAAGTTTTTCAAATAACTCTGCCTCGTACACGCCGTGGATAGTTTTGGATGAGTCCTTGTAATTGCTCATTCCCGTTAATTAATATGTGGTTGGTGTGTTAAACATAAATATTTTGTGGAAGGACTGCTAGTAAATCTTTAAAATTATCTTTTTTTAAGCGCAGAAAAAGAGTTTCGAGTGAAAGGATTAGTTTCAAGTGAAAGGAAAAGTTTTTTGACAATTATGTCCACTTGTAAAGTAGATTTTAGTGCTGTTTCAATTTATTTTTTTCAGTAGCTACTGAAAGGACACGAATCTTTCCAAATTTATTAAAATAATTTGTATCTGAGTCTCTTTTAAAACTTGCTCAACTTAGAGTACTGCCCGAAGCATTCCCAGAGAACAGGAGGTCACACAGAAGGGACGCAAAAGGCCTCTGGAAGGATTTTTGGGTTGGAAGTTTAATCCTGTGTATGTTTGTGCAGATATTTCTGTATTTCAGTCAGCAGAATGAAAATCTGCCCAAGCTCACAGCTGGACAACACGTTATCCATGGAACTCCTAATACACTGTGATTCCTACGGTATTTTCCCTCAACATTCCCAAGGTCCTTAAAAATTTCCCTCAGCAAGGCCTTGTATTGCCTGGAAATAAAGGTTTGAGCTTTCAGAGTTCATGTTTTTAGCACCAATTAAACTCAATTCACGTTGGCAGTAAAACAGGTGGAGAAAAGGGGACAAAGGGATCAGTCCTGTCCTTGGGAATAAATGCCTGGAGGAGACCAGCCCAAATTCCATGTTCCTACTGTAATTTCAACTCAAAGTGTTCAAACCCCGTGATTTCTGAGGGTTGGGAATAAAATAATGGTGGGAGCAAGCAAAATGTACCATGTATAAAAGTTTGGGACCTGGATCTTAATTAAAACCCCCCTGATGTCGTGAATGAGGACAAAGATGAGAAGGGAATATTGAACTGCTCACACACAAAACCAGCCATGGCGTTTTTAAACTAAAATGCTGAACTTCAATACTGGCCACAGCCAAAAATCATCCCATTTTCCCACTTTCATCCAGGAGCCATAAAAACTTATTTCAAATTGTGCTTCATGTTGGTGATGACAATGAGTTATTCCTCTCCCAGCAAAGTCTCCTAAAGGTCCTTCATTAATAAGCAGGAAAAACTTCAGCGGACAAAACACAAGGTTTCATTCTGGAAGCTACTCCAAAAAATTGCTTTAATTTCTTCCATCTTTCTTTGATATCACAAAAATAGTAGCAAAAAAAATCATTATTTGGTATTTAATCCTCGTGGCTGCAGTGGGTAACAAATCAGGAGAAAGCCAACTCAGAGAGTTTGTTTCAACACTTTGTTTTCAGCTTTTCTGTGGAGACACTCACCAGAATAAATTCCCCCTAAGGACGCTCATGCTCCAATCTGAGTAACCGAAGAAAAATTGTTGAGCATTCAAAGCAATCTGGGCTTTGTTGAGATTTCCCTTCTCCTACTTTTACAGTCACTTGTCATTCCATTTAATAAGAGAGAAAACTTTCCTGACCAGCTAAATTATTCCATTCAAGACATTAAGGAAAACACACATACCCTGAAGTAAAGGTAAAATTATGCTGCAATCATCAAATCAGCCTTCTCTTCTTTATCCCATCTGTATATTCTCCTTGGAAAAGCTGCAGCAGTGGCTCCACGAGCAGCACAGCCCTACCTGCCTGCCACTGCAATTGCTGGTATTTTAATCTCATCAAAGAATCTGAGTTTTTCTTCCTGCTGTTTTGACTTTGCTGTCTCTTAGCCCTGTCACATTCACTAGTTTTGAATAAGTGCAGAACTTGCATTTACAGAATTTGCAATCTGCGAGATTGTTTAAGTGATTTATCAAATACTTTGATTGAACACTTATTGCTGCTCCAGTTCTGAATCTCATTTAAATTGACTGGGCTTGACATAAGCCTTTGGAGTGAACACAGAAACGAGTCCAGGCTCTGGCAGGTACAGCACGAGGGGGAAAGAGTTCCACCTCCAGCCACAGCACTTCTGGAATTACACCCTGATCAAATCAGTGCTCTCTATTCCTTATGTGGCATTTTATAGCTGATAAAAGCACAGTCAGATGGGCTTTATCTTACTGATGATGCAGCACCACATCTCTGCAAGTTGGTTCGGAAAACACAGAGCATCCAGCACCCCCCAGGGTTCTAAAACACAAAATTCGGATTTTCTCCCAGGGGACTTGAAGAGCCCAGACCTTTGGAAGGCTCTGCACAGCCACAACAACAGCACTTAAATCCAAGTTAAAATCACTTTGCACTCACAGACAACACTCAGACCAGACAAATGCTGAGCTCTAACTTCTGAAACATCTAAAAAGTTGGAAAAATGGTGAATGTTTGTCATCCATTGGATGATGCACCTCTGAGGGATGCCAAGCAAAATTGGGGCAAACAGATTTGAAGATCTACAGAGACAACACGACCCAAAGGAATGCAGCAAAACTCTTCCAAATTAGAACTCGATGCACCCCAGACAGACACCACTGCAAGGCTCAATGCTTTCTGCTTCAGGGGGGCACCATTTCAATTTAACTATTAGTACATTAAATTCACACCCTTCCCTCTTTTCCCCCAAGTTTATGTTGAACAAACACAGTCTCCAAGAACATGTGCTGTCTGCCACATCCCTTTCCATGGGAGAGCCACTTAGAAACAAAACTTGGGCATTATTAAAAGCACAGAAGTGTTGTAATAAATCAAAAATAACACATAGAGGAGGGCCAGGGTGGATTCCAAGCACCTGGATCAGGTACAGAGTGCTCATTGTAACAAGCAAGCAGAGGTGGAACAAATGAAGAGGATTTGTTTCAGCCCATCAGAGATTAAATGAAATGCTCCTGCAGCACAAGGGATCCGAGGCTTTCTTGCTAAATCTGTTGTCTTTCAGGCTCATGGCATTTTCAATGCTTCCTCCAAACTCATGTGGGATAATGCACTTCCAAAAAGTAGGCTCTAGGTATGCACATTCTTAAAATCAACCACTCAACACGCATCCAAATAAAAGTGAGCTTTCCTCCCCATTTTCCCCAAGAAAGGAAGCTCGGAGCCCTTTTATGCATTGTGAATGGCCCACCTAATTTAGACTGAATTATACCCTAACCTTCATTTCCCCTTTACTTCTTTGCTCCATTCAGCAGTTTCTGACTTCGGCTAATTCACTAACAATCCCAGCTGGTCCTTCCCAGCTCCCAGTTCTTTAGCACATTGTCCAAGGAAACTATGTGCTCCCATCTACACTGGTATTCCACTCTCCAATTAACCTACTGCTGAGAGGCTTTACCCCTTTCCACCATCCATTGCTCTGCACAGACATTTCTTTTTTTTTTTTTTTTTCTTTTTTTTTTAACCTTTTACTTCTTGAATTAAAGTGCAGGAGATCCCTTCCAGGTGAGAAGGTGTTACATTTATTTGCTGAACTCATATGGGAAGACACAACACAGGATGGCTCTGAGAGAAAAATCTGCTTGATCTCCGGTGTGTTTCAAAGCTGAGTGTTAAGGCACAGATGTTTGAGGTGGAACTAAACAAATAACAAAAAAATTTCCACGCTTGCTCTGTGACAGGCATGTGCTTGTTCTGAGCACTGAACCCTGGCAGAGGAGCCAGCTCAGCCAGAGGTGTGGCTGGGGTTTGATCCACACATGGGTGGCACTGCTGGAGACTCAGGCAAGGGATTCTGGATTCTTCTTGTTTAAAATAGGTGATTTTTTTTTTAAATCAAACCATTTATTAAGCAATTTATTTTTTATCAAACAATTCTAACTTTGATGGCAACTGAAGGAAGGCCTGTGGGCCTGGAGGGCTCTTCACTGAGAAAGGTTTGCCATATCTGCAAGAGAGAAGCCTTGAGCATGTCCATGTTTCAGATCTATTTCATTGATTACCTGATATATGTGTGTATATATATAAATAAATATATATTTATATAACTATAGTTTTGTCTGATCAGGAACTGAGGTGACCCCAAGCACTTGGGTGCCTGACCACATCACATTTGCACAAAGAGAACAAACCAGCCAGAAACTGTTCTGCCATCTTGGGATAAAGCCAAGGCTTCAACATCTTGGAGTCCCCTACTCAACAGTATTTTACACCCAGAATTTCCACAGCAAATGTTAAAAAAACCTCACTGGATTCAGAAAATCTCAAAAAGAAGAAATTCAGATCTCCTTCCTGGAGATTTGTCTCTCCTTCAGTGAGGACCTGCACATCAACCCTGCTGGTAAAAAGTGTCTTCCTTTTCACTTAAACTGTGGTGGTTGCCCCAAAAGCTCCTTCCTTGTGTAGATTAACACCACATTTTAGAAGACCTGAACTTCCATGTTTGCTCCCTGAAATCCATTTAACATTTCCCTCTCTGCCACCATGCCAAGCGCCATCTTTCTGGGTACATGGCCCAGATCTCCTCGTTGGCAAGATCCCAGATAAAACAAAGATAAGGAAAAATGGAATTGCTGGAAACACCCACCTCCCCCAGGTCCTCCTTTTCTTGTACATTTGCTTAGAAGCAAGTGAGCAGAACAAGAGCCCCGTGCTCAGAAAGTGGGGCTGGGAATCAGGCAGGGAGAAAGTCAATATGGAGCAGTGTGTCCATTTGTTTTGATTTATCTCACTAACTTCAATTGACAGTTAATTCATCAGAGGAGGAAAATGCCAGTCTAGTGAAAACACAACTCGTGAAGGGGAGAGAAGGGAGTGGAAAACACAGAGTGGGGATAATACAGGTAATAAATTGAAGGATACAGTATCAGTATTTTATCATTCCCATTCTGAATTTGCTGTGTCCCGACTCTTGCCAATTACAATTTATAGTGAGCAGTAAATTTACACTGATTTATTTCACACACACACACACCCCCTTTACAAAATGAGGTGACTTTGGAAAACAGGAAAAGACAGGAAAAGGAGCCGCTTTGGCTCCAATTCCTAAATCTGAAATTTCCAGCAGCAACTACAAACCTTTGTAACAAACCACGGGCAAGAGGAGAATTTACACTGGGAACATTGGCTTGGATCTAAAATCCACAAAAACAATAAAAGGTTGGAAATGGGATTTGGTGCACCCGTGCAGGGTATGGAGAGGCACTGGGAGCCTCACACCTCCCTGTGGGCTGATCCCTGGTCTGGCTGTCCCCCCTTGCCCAGGGAAAAGGTCCAGGTGTTCTCTGTTTTAGCCCCCTGACCCCACAGCTCCTCCCTTGGGGTCACTTGTTATCACCCAGCAATATTTAATTTCTCCCTGCTTTTTTGCCTCAAGTGCCCCTCTCTCCCAAAGGGATGTTCCTCGGGTTGGTCTTTGCCTGGCCTTAGGACAATAAAAGCTGGAGATGGGATTTAGGGAGCCCAGAGCCATTGTGTATGAGACTTTAGACAGAATATCCCTGCTGGTGCATCCACTCATGGGCTGGATTCACACCCTCCCCATCCTCTCTGAACCTCCCGATCTCCCACAGATTGTGTTCTGCGATTCACCTTTCACTACAAAAAGCAGAACTTGCTTGTATTTAATTGAAACATTTTTTCCCAGTAATTTCATCAAATGCTCCTGTACAAGGATCCTGTTTGTTCTTAGACAACAATCCCACTTTGAAGTTCAGCCTTGCACAGACACAACTTGGATTATTCTCCCTGGATATTCTAAATTAAATTATTTGAATGGAAGTTAACCCGCATCTTTTTTGCCCATTCACTGACCTTTGCAGGGCTCCTGAACATTTTGGGCACCTTCTCTGATGCTGAACTTCCACCTGGGAAGCGCTGCTCCTCCACTCAGCAGCCAACCCCAATTTCTGCTCCAAAGAACACAGACAGCTCAACAAGAGGCCGAACTTCCTGCCTTTTTTTTCCCCCTTAAATCACCTTGTATGCTTATTAAACCCCAAGCACAGCTGCAGGGGACTAGAAGAAATTAAGCTTCTTTCTGTCCATTTCCCAGGAAACTGGAGAAGAGCCAAAAATAATCTGTCCTGCTTGAAGTATCTGCATTTTGCCTGCACGACTCTACAGAAAGGCACTATCTCTATCTCCCTGCCACGCTGCTGAAATTCATTTTGGAGATGATAAAAGCACTTAAGAACAGCAAAAGATCCTTCACTTCTGAGGGTGGAAGTGTTCATAAATCAGAGCTTGGGACAATTGTTCTGTTGGTGTGTAAGAGATGAGCTGCCCACACTTTTGGTTTGAGCATGAGTAAACTTGGTGCAAGTTACCAACTCTGCAGCACTTCTGAATTTTTGAGCTAAAAAAGGGATTAAACACAACTATTAAAAAAAAAAAAATATTGTATCAGCTCTGAAAATCCTATATCTTCCATTGTACTGGCTAAAGGCTGCAAAGGCACAAATATGGGGTAGGACACAGGAGAGAAAAAGAAATTACAGCCTGAACTTTCACCCAAATGTCTAAATTAAATCACAAGCCTTGCAAACGTTTAGAGAAGACTGGATATTTCTGTTGCATTCACTGTGAGGGGGTTTAAACTTCAGAACAGAAAATACCAATTACCACGGCAGGATTTATTGCTTTGTACAGTCTCATAGACCAAAATGCCAGGCTGGACCAGTGAGCAGGCTAAACTTAAAGTATCTTAAAAAATAGGTATACTATTTTAATTAAATAGGTATACTATTTTATATTATATAGGTGTAACTCCTTAAATACATTAAAACCTTAAAATAATTCCAAAACATTGATCTTGTATCTGCACCCAGTTTCTAAACACCCTCGGTTGATGTTCAGCATCCCCTGACAGTGCAAAACCATTTTCACAAGCTGTTCCCACAGCACATTTTCCCTGACTGCTGCCACACTCTCACCTGCAGCTCCACCCTTTGCCTCTTCCTTGCTTTCCTCCAAAAGCTGAAATATTCTAAGTGTTCTGATATACCAAAAATCCAAATAATCTGCTAAAGGTGCAAGCTCTGCTCGCAGTGGGGTTTTAGGTGGGGATGTTTCTGTTCCCTGGCTGGGCCCAGAAGTCCCACCAGGATTCAGCCAAAGGAGGTTCCCACCCTGCCAGAGGACACAAGGCAACACCGCAGCCCCAGCAACAACCAAAATCACTGAATTCTTCCCTTGCAAAAGCTTTTTAGTCACTCAAAGGAATCAACTACAATGACCCAAGTTTGATGGCTAAGGATTCGACCTCCTCAGCTGAGCAGGTTGTGATTTAGCAGTGAAGTTTCCAAGCTGTTAAATAACCTTTTCCTTCATCACATAAAAGATGAAGGAAGCCAAAAGGTGCAAGCACTAAACCAGAATCTGATGTCTAGTGGTGTTTAGGGGTGGAATTATCCAATCCCACTAAAGCTGTCTGTGTGGCACAGGCAGGAAATTCACCCCAAATACAGCTGACAACTCTCCCCCCCTTCAAGAGACAAATATTTATTCCCTTCCTCACAGCAATTCCTTTGGACTGTGACTGTTGTCAGCTACAGGAGAATCATGGGTTTCCTGTTGGGATCTTTGACACTTGTCAAGTTCATTTTAACAAATTTCACTTCTTGCCACGTTAAAATCACACTCCCAAGAAAAGTTTTTCTGCTCTGCTGCACCAAAAGACTTTCAGCACAGAGACATGTAATCCGGTTTTTAAAATTTTGCTTTCAATGAATAAAATGGATTGAAATTTGGATTGAAATCTGCCTTGCTAACAGGAGCTGAGCCTGTTTGGGGACACACACGGAGCCCCTTGGAAAGGACCAGCAGCACTGGGGACACTGCTCAGCCCTGCCCCTCTCTGCCTGTGAGACAGGAGCTTTATCCAGCTCTTCACATCACTCTTCTTTCCCAAACATTTGGCTGTGGTGGCTCCCCCCCTCCTCTTTCCCTTCCCCTTCCTCCAAGTTGAAGGCAGTTCACCACTTACGGTCATTTACAGCTTACATCCCAGCAAATCCAGAAGGTGTCTGATGAAAAAGAGGGACTAGCCAAGCATCTTAATCCCCCTGTTCATTCATGCTCTCTGTAATGTTCTTTCAGGCCTCTGCTGAGAGACTAGGCTGAAATGAAGGCTGATAAATTAGTCTGGAGGGAAACAAGGCAGATTCTGCTTGTAAAAGGTCATTCCAACTTTGTTCTGGGTGAGGGTTTATCTTGACTGCAGCTGCGACAGACAATGGCCGGGGCCTAAACGGCAGAAATCCAAGCTCTGCTCACGAAATTACTGTGCTGATAAGGGAGAATGGGCTTCAGCGAGATCTAAATGGGAAAAGGGAGGTGGGGGACAAGGGTGAGGTGTAGGTATTTTTGAACAGGATTGAACAGGGATGGCACAATGAGATGTGCAATTAAAGCAGAGGGAAGGAGAGGGAAGGGGCACATGGCTGCCTGAGCGGATCCAAAGGGAGGAAAGAGCTCCTCGTGTGTGCTGAGGGAAAGGCCTCGGTGTCGAGGGAAAGGCTTCGGTTTGCTGAGGGAAAAGGTCTCAGTGCTGAGGGAAAGGCTTTGGTGCTGAGGGAAAGGCTTTGGTGCTGAGGGAAAGGCTTTGGTGCTGAGGGAAAGGCTTTGGTGCTGAAGGAAAGGTTTTGGTGCTGAGGGAAAGGCTTTGGTACTGAGGGAAAGGCTTTGGTACTGAGGGAAAGGTTTTGGTAC
>VZRL01005776.1:60724-113068 GCA_013397895.1 Origma solitaria | reverse complement strand
AGGTTTGGGTACTGAGGGAAAGGTTTTGGTGCTGAGGGAAAGGCTTTTGTACTGAGGGAAAGGGTTTGGTGCCGAGGCAAAGGCTTCGGTTTGCTGAGGAAAAGGTCTCGGTGCTGAAGGAAAGGCTTTGGTGCTGAGGGAAAGGCTTTGGTGCTGAAGGAAAGGCTTTGGTGCTGAAGGAAAGGCTTTGGTGCTCAAGGAAAGGCTTTGGTGTGCTCAGGGAAAGGCTTTGGTGCTGAGGGGAAGGTTTCGGTTTGCTGAGGGAAAGGTTTCGGTGTGCTGCAGAAAAGGCTTTGGTGCTGAGGGAAAGGTCTCAGTGCCATGCAGGCATGAGGGGCTGGAGCTGGGCTAACGGGCCAGACAGGTTATACACACAGGGGTGGGATGAGATGAGTTTTAATATCCCTTCCAACCATGAGTCCATGATTTTGTTGTCTGTTTGCTTTGAGAGAGGATAGAGGGAACAGATCAAGAGAGAAGCACAACCAGGGCAAGGTGGAGATTTTACAAGGACACCTCCCAAAGCAGCTGGGCCTCAGTCACAGCCTGAGAAACAGAGCCCCTGATTGGGAATAACACTCCCAAAGACATCCCTGTGCTCTGGAAATGCTCCTTCTACCCAAAAGGCCAATTCCCCACCTTGCCTGACCCCTGGGCCTCCTCCTGCAGACAGGATTCTTCCATTCATGTTTCTAAAAATGACTCAAACTCAGCTTCACACCTGCCCTGGACAAACAGCCCTTGTTTTGCAAAGCTGAGCTCTCTCAGTACTGGGATTGCCTCGTTTTGCACAGGTCCCAGCCCCAGGCTGGGATGGGACACATAAAAAGAGGAATAATGAACACACAAAAAGAGGAAAAATGAACACCAAAAGAAGTGAATAATTAAGTGTTGCGGAGAACCAAGTCCTACCCATGTCCCTCTGCTTCAGAAAAAGCAATGGATCCAACTCTTCATTTCCATCCCTAAATACAACAAATCTTCCCAGCATTTCCAGAGCCAAACAAGAAACAACTGAAGCACCAAATGTGCGAAATCTTAAATCCCACAAAGAAAGCCTTGCTACATTTACCAGCTTTTCAGATACGTGGCGCTGCTCTGTATTTGCCATGGGAAGAGGAGCAACAGTTCCAAAGTAATTAACACAACATTTTACCCAGGAAAATTAACCATTGGTGCTTCTTACGTTGCACAGATTGAGGTAAAGAGATTGAATTTAGAACCTTCAGACTTTGGGATTGACCAGGAGCTCAGATGGGGTTCACTGCGGGGTTTGTTGACCCTGAGCACATCCCTGGAGCCCTCAGTGCCCAAATCCCACAGGAACACCTCCAAGCAGTGAAGAGCATGAGGCTGATTCCCAAAAAACCAACACCCTCCTGAGTGCCTCCTACAAGCAGCCTGAAAACTCCAAAATGAGTTATTTTGCATCGCTCCCACCTTCCCAAAGTGCCCCTGAAAGAGTCCCCAGAACGCTGCCTTCTTCAGAGCCCCATGTATATTTATGGGTTCACTTATTGATCATTTCCTTTCACAAAAGCCCAGGGCTCCATCAGCCAGGCTTTGCTGGGAGAGGACAAAATGCAGGTTGGATTTCTCTGTAGGTGAACATTCCTGAGGAAGAAGCAGTGCCCTGACTTCTGCAGGGCTTTTGACAACAAAAAGAGCTATTTTTCAAACCCTGTGGTCACCACGGAGCTTTTCATGGGATTTTTCTTTCTCTTTTTCCTTTTTGAAAGCGTGGCTGATAAAATGCTGCTTCAGGAGCTGGTATTCAGGGATGGCTCTTGAAGACGAAAGGAAAATATTTATTTCCTTTTTCTGCTTGTGAATCAGAATGTTCTATTTAAAGAAAGTGCCCTCTGCAGGATTGCTCATGAGTTATTACCCCTTATGGAAATAAAGGAGAAATATCAGGAGGTATTCTTAGTCATTCCTTTCCCCTGTCTCTTCTTTTTTTCCTTTAATTCCTTATATACCCATGTTTTAGCCAAGTGCCTAAGATAGAGCAACTTATCTTGGCATTCTTGGGTCTAAAAAAGGCTTTACTCTCTTAACCTTGGCATTGAAGCATTTGGGGAAACGTCAAAAAATGGGACAAATCTCCGTCATTTCACTTGGATGCCATAAGGTGCATTTTTCTCTTTTATCCCGGGTGAAAATTATTAAATTAAACCCCTCCAAAAGACGGAGCTGTAAACAATGGGGTTTTTCCTGGGATTCCGTCAGCTTCTTCCTCTGAGTCCTGACCCAGTCCTTGCTCCTGCTGCTGTGGTTTTAATTCCAGGCATAGGAAACAGCCCAACAATTGGCAGCACCTGGATCTGAGCCTTCCCCTTTCTCGTGGTGGTCCCCTGACACCAGAACAAAGCCCAGATCCTGCAGGGAAAATCAAGATGTCGATGCTCTCCCAGAGCTGCTCCCTGGGAAGGGGATGGAACCGAGCATGTACAAAGCTGAGCAACCTCCTCATCCCAAAATCTCACCGTATTTAGAGTATTTTGAGGCCAGGAACTTAATTTTTTTTCACTTAAGCACTGAGTTTTGGCTCAAAGCAAAAGTTTCTCTGTAGTTTTATGTCCACAAGTATAAAAATTCTACCTGGGGGTGCTCCTGACAGCTCCTGAGGGCACATCTGGGCAGTCCCAGGGGGCTCTTACATTCTGAACCCACAGATCCTTCCATTTCCAGAGAGATTCCAGCCAGGAATTCCTGGGAAATGCTGAAGGAACCTCGCATGGGAAACGTTTGCTGTGCAGGTAACGCTCTGCACCTCGGGAAGGGCCACACACAGAATTCCTCAGCAATTTCCCTGCAAGAGCAGGAATTTGGGCTGAAAAACAGCAATTTGTGGACTCCTTTTCCCCGAGCGAGAGAAACTGTTGGAGGAACATCATTCTCCAGGCAGAGGCCCAAGAAAATGAATGAACCAAGGAAGGAAAAGGAGCAGGAAATGTCATCACATCCTCGCAGGGCCCAGCTGAGAACACGTCAAGAGGCAGGAGGAGGTTTGGGGATTTCTTTGCTCATTTAAAGGACTCACACTCCTTTCAGCATCTCTGGCTAAGACAGGACAGACAAGAACTCGCTGCTTCAGCGGGATCAGCTTTGAAAGGGAAATGAAGGAATTTCTGTAGGATCTGAAAAGGGAAATATGGCAAAACCAGCACAGCTCAAGCCGTGCTTTGAGGCTCCTTCCTATTTTAATATTTTAAAGATAGTTCTAAAGTGTATTGTGTAAAATACATTTAAATTTTGAAGATATTTTTAATATTTTTAAGACTCAAGGAAATACGATGTAATTCTCCTCCCAGCATTCAAGGCCAGTCATGTAAAGTAAATTTCCTTTGGCACTTAGGAATATTAAAAAAAAACCAGACAATGTAAAACAAAACAAAACAAAACCCTCAAAAAACCCACAAAACGAAAAAAACCCCACAAAACCCAAACCAACTAAACAAACAAAACCACTAAAAATAAAAAAGCCCCAACCAACCGAAAAACAAACAAAAACAAAAACAAAATAAAAAACCCAAAAAACAAAACAAACAAACAAAAAACCCCAAACAAAAAACAAAATAAAACAAGCAAACAACAACAACAACAAAACCACAAAAAACCACCACAAAAAACCAAACAAAAAAACCCCTGCAAACAAATCCCCCCCCCCCAAAAAAAACCCCCAAAACCATGCTAAAATTTCAATCTCCTGTTTTGGGGGAACAGGGAGGTTGGATTGCTGTGAATCAGTGACACTTTAAAGCGTGTTCAAACCCCAGCAGTTTTCCCTGGCCCAGATGTGGAGCCAGAATTGTGCTGCATCCTCAGCTGCTACTCCCATTTTTTCCCCAGTTATTTGTCTTCCGTGGGACAGCCTCTCTCTTCCCCCTCACGGAGGAAATGAAAGCACTTATTTATTTTCCCAATGTAAAGGACAAGCCTGGCTCTGACACTTCAGCTGAGAGAAATCTTTGTGCTTCAGCAAATAACCTCTCTTAAAATATAAATTAAAATATAAATTAAAATGAACTGCATTTATCAGTGGTATTTACCCTGTGAAGCAAACTGAGCTAAAATCATGATTGCTACAAGTCAGGTGCTAAATTTCCCGTTCTCCTCTCAATTAGGAAAATTAACAGCGCTATGATAAATCCTATTATTTATCCAAAGCGGTCACAATCATTATGTAATTATTTTATTTTCATTTTCTGCGGGCCCCAGAGGCCATAAAGCCCAAGCACGCCGTGATTTATTCGGGGTGCTGGCAGTGCTGTGTTCTGTGTCAGCAGGCAGGGGAGCAATGGCATCAGGAGAAATGAAAATCAGGTCACACTCCATAATCACAGAGCTTTCAGGTGGGGTGGTGTCTTTTAAGGCACAAAATCCAAGGCGGAATGACCCGATGGGCACAGCAGTGTCAGGGAGCGAAGGGAAGAACCCAACAGGTCCCGCACAGGAGCACTGAATCATCCCTGGGAGGGGCTGGGGGCAGCACTGACACATCTTATTTATTTTTATGAGATGGGCATGAATCACGCGCTGCCATCCCCCGTCCAAAGAGCCCTGGAATGAGAGGTGTGGTGTAATTCAAAGGGTATTTTTTAAAACATATCCCACAAAGCAAAGCAGGAGGGCAGATATGGAGCAGTGCTGCAGATAAGGCAGGGCACGTGTTAGGCCATCCCAGCCCAGCCCTCCTGTCTGCCTCAAAGGGAAACCACCTGTCATAAAGATAATTATCCCTTTTTTCAAGGGGTGGCGGATAAAACTCAGCTTTCTGCATTCCGGTGGATGTTTTGGGTTATTAATGAGTAAAGCTGAAAGTTTCAGCAGCACCGGGTCTGGGGTGAGGAGTTGAGATGGAAACAGGGCTGGCCCTACCTCCGAACACAATCTGAATTTCCTGAGGACTTTGAGGGACAATTCACTGCTCTGTTTCATTTTAATTCCCACAAATCGGCCCTTACTGGAATTTAAAAAGAGAAAACTCTCTCTGCATTGGTAATCCATGAATAGAAGGGATCAATTTGCAAAAAGCCCTTAACAGCACATTTTCCAACCCCCAAAATGATGTTTGATTTTTGTTTTTTACGGCAGAAGTCAGAAGGAACAGACATTAATTATGAAGCACCATGTCCTGTGCAACAACGAAATCAGCATTTCCTAGCAAAGCTGAGGTGGTGCTGAGGAATGGCCAATGCCACTTCCAGTGACACTCCCAGCTTAGTCAAAACCTGACAGTAAATTTCCTGTGATGAAGGGCAAGAACTTCTTGTGCTAAAGGCAGAAACACTGATCAAATTGAGGAACTGATGACTATTAAAAACAAACAAAAAAAGACTAAGTTTTCAGAATTTGGGAAGTGTACAAAAGTGGGATTATCAAGGCTAGAAACTACAGGAAATGAGCTGAGAAATACGAATAGAGAAGAGGTTTGGTGTGGAGAACAGGTATAAAACTGAAGTAAATGCCTAATAGGAGAGAAAATTCAAATGTAATATATTCCAATTGGCCAGAACAAGGAGCTGTGGGGAAGTCTTATACCAACATTCAACCCCAAGTCACTGCAAGTCAAAACTCCAAATTCCAGAGAAATACTGACCAAAAAAAAAGAAAAGGCCAAAGTGCAGAAAGAACATTCCTCATGGTCCTACAAATCCCAGATTTGTTAAAGTTATCACCACTGAAAGAAACAGCACATGGAAGCAAAAGCCAACAAGTTACTGGGTGACAAAGAACTCCTCCTTTTCCCTTTTTTCTCTTACTGCCCATTCCCTGCCTGCTCAGTTTTATCAGCACAGGATGGAAACATCCCAAATTACAATTTTCCCATTTGCCATCGGGTAGAGCTGCCTAGAACATCTCCTCAGGGTTTTCCCACCTCCCGCTCCAAGGGAGCAGCTCAGAAACCATCACAGCAGAGAATATTTATTCCATGAGTTCCTGTTGAGCACACAAAGGGATTTGGGGACGTTGCTCCCAAATGAAATTCTGACAGCACTGATTGGGAACAAATCCCTGAACTGTCCTTAAACACTCTGGGAAATGGAAAGGGTTTGGGGACACCTGAGGGAGGACAAAGCCCTTCCTTTGAGGTGTGAAATGGCCCTGCCAGGGCAGGGGACAAAGGAACCGGAGACAAAGGAATGGGAGAAGTGCCCCGGAGAGGGAAAGTTTGCTCAATTACACTACAAAAACAAACAATATCACAAAGTCAACGGGGATTGATAAATACGGCTCCTATCAGCACTCAGAGCAGTGGGGATGTGGGGAACCTTTCTGAAAATCATGAGTGTAAATATCAGCTTTTATCAGGAATATAAAGCACAAGGACAACGTTTTTGCCAAGGTCATAGAAAAAAAAAGATTTGCAGTACTTGACTTGGATCTGACTTCTACCAGCCAAGGAAGATTGCACTTTTTCCTAAAAGTCACTCTTAAAATAAAATAACAAACAAAAATATAAATGGAAACAACAAATACCTCCTATCAATAATTGGGTCAGAAAAAGAGGATTCATCTTTCACATTGCAGCCTACAAATAATTAATATTTCATATTCCTAGAGGAAAATTGTCCTTATTTTCAGAGATACCATGAAGTGATCAATACCTTCCTCAGGAATCTGAAGCTGCTTTGCACCTACAACCTCCCTCAACCAGACCGTGTAGTGCCAGGATAATTACAGGAATATTCCCCCCAAAAAAACCCTTTTTGATGCTCATACAGTAATATCAATAAAATATTCTGCAATGATATTCGCAATAGATCTGACACCAAGAGGAACTTCTGAGAAATGTCATTGGAGGGGAGAGAGGGAATCAAAACTCAGCAGAATTCCCTCTTTTCCCTGCACTAGGATAAAAGGAAAAGAAAACTCTCAACTCAATCATTCAACCAAACTGATTTTAGCTCTGCAGACACTTCCTACTGCAGAGCAACAGAACACAATTGAGTTTGGTTCTTAAAACAAGAGGTTTTTGCTGTTTCCTGCACTTTAGACACATTGAGAAAGTAAACAAAACAAAAACATCTGGACCTACTTCTCTGGGCTTCACTGAGTCTCACTTCTCACTGCTTTTTGACATCGCAGTCAGGAGTGCAAATATAATCAGAGACAATTTAAACTGTTAATGCTGAAGTCTGGCCTTTCTGACCCAGCTTTTTAAGAAAACAGAGTTCTGTGACTGCCCTAGTGCCTTCTGCCTGGGAAAACCTTACAGTTCCAGCCCTCAGCTGCTTCCCACCCTGCAAAGCCCCCAGGATTTTGTGAACTGGTTCACCCCAGTAGCTGCTGATGGAGGAATCAGGGCAAGTCCCTGCCTCACCCAAGGAAAAGGAGGGAAAATTCAGCTCCCATTCTTTTTGAGGGTCAGGCCTCATCTATCCTACAGCAAAATCCTGCCAGGAAAAGGAACCTCTCCACCCTCACTGCCCCAGGCACAGCCTCTGTCCCAGGACAAGAGCCAGCAGCTCCCATGGCAGCAGGGGGATGGGATGTGGGGATGGGCACTGGGGCTAGAGAGAAGGAATTAAATATTGTGTGATGGACACTGGATTTGCTGGGGTAGGACTGAGCACAGAGCAGGAATCCCAGACTACATTTCACTGCTCACAGAATATTTCAGCATAATTTGGGATCTACATAGTCTCAAATCAAGAATACAGGAGTAGAAGAGGCTCAGATGATTTCTGGGACAAGCCCAGAAAAGCAGGGAGAAAGATGGGAGCTGTGGGATGGAGCTTTTTCCTGCTGAGGGCTGGGTTTTGTTCAGCTCTTGGGGAAAAATGACTTTCACATTTCTCCATCTCTGCTGCAGCACAAGAAGTGGAGAACATCGGGGCTGTTAATGGGTACATGCTATTTCTCCCTGCCCAGTTAATAATGCCTGCACCACTGACACGGGCTGGGAGTCAAAGGTAACAGCCCCAACCACCAAACATGATGCGATTAATCCATTCCCTCCATGCGACAACTCCCGAACACCATTTGGAAATGACAAGTGACCCGACATCATTCAAAACCAGACTTCCAAAACGGTGCTCGAGCAGTTTCTGTGGCCCAAGAAGGGAACTTTGAAAGGGATTTCTGCTGATTTTAAATCCTGCAGGTAACCAGGGTGCTAAATGAGGCAGGGAAACGTGGCATCAGCAAAGTCACCACCTCTGTCCCCAGGCCACCAGGCCTCGGTCCAGCTCCACAAACACTTGGCAGAGAAGACAAAGGAATGTGGTGCTCACATTCCGCACGCTTACCTCCCATCCAAAGTTTGTTTCCTTTAATGTGCTCCTCTGTACTGCCATATAGGGTCCAAATCTTTCCCCAACTTCAATCTTCTTTTTGGCCCAAATCCCTAGCCCTGCCCCTGGGATCGAAGATTCTCTGAGTTCAAAATCTGGTGGGATTGGAATGTCATCAGGAATGTAGACGGGAGCTTCATAGGGTGAGCCCTCCTTGGGAGTGAAGTCCTCACTGGTGGGAAAGGGTGACGGAGGTCCCACAGGGATGGGGGACATTATACTGTCCTCAGTTTCCTCCTCTGCGCTTTCGCCAGCAAGGAGATCGGGGTCGGTCTCGTACATATTATTTACAATCTCGCTGTCACCTAAAAGGGGAAACAGCAGAACAAAACACACTGAGACACTTGCGTGAACATTGGTTAATCTCTCCCTGGGACAGAGGTGCACTAAGCCGAGCTCGCACGCTTTGAAAGGATCAAAACCTCCCTCAAGGAACTCAGGTGGAGCTGAGGTGAGGACGCTGACACTCATGGGGGGCTGCAGAAGGGTGGGATGAGGCTCATCACAGCCTGGAATGTTCTACGGTATCAGGGGTCCTCTGCAGCCTGGAATGTTCTATGGGATCAGGGGTCCTCTGCAGCCTGGAATGTTCTATGGGATCGGGGGTCCTCTGCTGTTTGCATTTCAATTTTGGAAAGAGGGAACAAAACACAGAAGAGGTGCTCGAGCTTCCCTTTATTCACTTCTTGATTTAACTGGCTCAGTATATTTTGTAAAGGGAAAAATAAAACAAACCCAGAAAGAAATTAAGGTAAAATCCAAGTTTGGCAGGAAGTGTTGGCTTGGTGTTTGCGGCTCCTGCTCGGTGTGTCCCACAGGAGCTGTGGTGTGAACTCCCAGTGCCACCTCAGCTCTGCACTCTGCAGGTGGAACAGGAGCACCTCTGGTCTGTAACCACAGAGTCCTGCAATGGTTTGGGTTGGAAGGGACCTTAAAGCCCACCCAGTGCCACCCCTGCCATGGGCAGGGACACCTCCCACTGTCCCAGGCTGCTCCAAGCCCTGTCCAGCCTGGCCTGGGACACTGCCAGGGATCCAGGGGCAGCCACAGCCTCTCTGGGCACCTGTGCCAGGGCCTGCCCACCCTCACAGGGAAGGATTCCTTCCTAACCTCAAATCCAGCCCTACTCCCTGTCAGTTTGAAGCCAAGTCCCCCTTGTCCTTGAGTGAAAATGCTGGACACACAGAGAGCAATAGAGTTCGGGGATTTTTCCAGGAGGAGTCAATTGGTAAGCAAAGACATTCATAGGGAATGAAAATGGAGCTTTCTCACCCAAAAAGGAGAAAAAGGGTGGTGGTAGGGGAGCAAAACGTGAAGGAAAAAAGCAAAACACATCTGTCTCCCCATACAGGTAGCTGGAAATGTTTTGGGAGCAGATTTGCTGTGTCTCCAGCAGCCGTGGGGCAGCACGAGCACGCTCCCGGTGCTGGGCAGCTCCCACTGGGATAACAAACCCAACAACCACTGCTCTGTGGGCACTGCGGGGCCGGGGGGCTCCACGGAGCACATCGGGTGTCACCTTGGGGGAGCAGCACCCCACAAAAGTGACAGTTTTACTCCTCCCAGCTAGAAACCATCAGGGAGAATAGCCAGAAAAGCTCGGCTCGACTCGAGGTATAATTCATCTCTTCCCTAACCTCAGAATGCACCTTCTGTCTGCAAGACACATCTCCCCCTCTATTTCTTTTTTTTTTATGCCTAATAAAGATTTTCCTGAGTTCATGCCTGAGAAACCTGGTGGCAGTCTCGACTAAAGAGGAGGATTTGGATTCCTCTGCCAACATTTTTTTGCTGAAACAGGGAGCTGCCTGCTGCAGTTGACATGGGTTTCCTCTGCTAGAAAGTGCAGCCCTCCCTGCTCAAACATGTCACCAGAACCGAGCTTTCATGAACATGAGATACTCCATCATCCTGAAAATATTTGTGGTTGCAGTAAATGTTTTCTCACCCAGTATTAGCAAGTCAAATTATTTTCTGCTCTATGATTAGCCTCTTTTGCACTTAAGGAACAGGAATTCCAACTGAGTTGAAGAGCAAAACTGGGTTTATTGGAGCACGACCTGTGAAAATTTCCAGAGGATACCAGTAAAGTATAAAGATACCTCGCTATGGAACAGTGTATGATAATTTAATTTCTTCTGTGGGACAATCAGGGAAGTTCTGATTAAATTTTAATTTACAGTGAAGCTGATCCCACATCTGACTGACCTCATATTTCAAGAGAAATCACCAAACACAGGTAAATCTTTTCAGTTGTTAAATGACCAGGGACTGGCAACAGGCACGAAATGACAGCGAAACAGAATAGTTTCAGGTAATGATATATCCGATCCCAGAGGTTCCAGGTGGCATCTGTGGGAGCAGAATCCCGGGCAGACAGATGTGGGAACGTTGGGTTTCAATAAATCAGTAAATTGTACCCAGCATTCATTAACAGCCAGAGATGTCAGGGAAAATCCGAGCTCTGGCCCAAGCTGTTGCTTTTTTTGTGCACTGCCAGGTGGATTTCACAGAATCACAGAATCACTGAGGTTGGAAAAGGCCTCCAAGACCATCGAGCCCAAGCTGTGACCTGTCCCCACCTTGTCCCCAGCCCAGAGCACTGAGTGCCACCTCCAGGCCTTCCTTGGACACCTCCAGGGATGGACGCTCCAAACCTCCCCGGGCAGCTCCTGACAGTGCCTGACCACCCTTTCCATGGAGAAATTCCTCCTCATGTCCACCCTGATCCTCCCCTGGTGCAACTGAGGCCGTTCCCTCTCCTCCTGTCCCTGTTCCCTGGGGGCACAGCCCGACCCCCCCGGCTGTCCCCTCCTGTCAGGAGCTGTGCAGAGCCACAAGGTCCCCCCGATCCTCCTTTGCTCCAGGCTGAGCGCCCCCAGCTAAAGCCCCCAGGTGAGGGAGCTGATCTTCCCCACAGGTTGTGTTTATTCGAGGGATTTGGGGCAAATCCAACAGCTGGGGTTCAGTTTGGATTATTCTTTAGAATCTTCTAGTTGCCCCCCCTGCGCCCCTTCTCACCCTCAGGGCTCCTCTCAGCCTTACTCCAAATATTACATAACTGGTTAAAAATAAAAAATACATTTAAAAAAAAGCAGAGAACATCTCGTTTTGCAGGAACAATCCTCAGCTCTGCTGAGCTGCATCCCAAGTCAGCTGCCACGCAGAGCTGGACATGGGACATGGCCACTCCATGGTGACAACCATGCTGTCCTACATCTGCCCCTCCACGAGGGTCTCGCTGCTCTGGAATGTCTGCCTGGGTGAAAAGCAGCTCAGAAATACAACTTGACCTTATTGTTATTGTCATGAAACTAAAATTAGTCCCTCAAAGCTCCCCAGCGGAATGACTCGATAAAAAGGCTCATTGAAAGGTTGTTTCCACAGATAATCAGATATGGGCAGACGCTGAAAATCTGTGTGACACCAATGAGGGGCTGGCAACAATGAGAGGGATGGATTCGTGGTGGTGAGAGGCCTCATGAATAATCTATTTAGCAGCTGTAATGAAAGGGAAAGCAAGGCTGATGTTAGAGGAAATGGTGGTAGGCGAAATAATGCGTTAGGTTTTGGGATGGGTTTCTTGTATTTGGGTTTTAATACGTTTATTGTTATTTTTATTATCGTTGTTGTCATGATTCCTGTTTTAATTATTATTATTGTTGTTGTTGTTGTTAAATATGTAATTCTGTATGGAAATAGCCAATTTTCTGAAATGACTGAGCCTTTTTTACCCTCACAGATTGCAAAGAACTTCTTTGACTTCTTCACTGGGAACATTTACAGAACGTCCCACGAATTAATTTCTATTGGGCAGGCAGTGCCTGATCACCAACACAATCGTGAATTTCACTGACCTGGGCTGGATAATTCCACATTTGTGTGAAACCCAAGTATTTTTTTCCTAAGTAAAGAGAAGAATGAGAGGCACTCACTGAACTCACACTTTGCCTCAGAACCTGGAGCCTCAGGCCCAAGGGAAATACTGGAGCAGAAGAGTAGAAAATACAAATATTCACAGAGAATTTTGACTTTGTAGCTAAGAATGGAACCACACAGGGACAGACCAACAGGTGCTTTTTCCTTGGGGATTAACTGGTGGTTGGAAGGGTTTTTTCCATCATTATCCAAACTTTGCAGCTCATTCCTAGCTGTGAGTTTAGAATCACATCTGAGTATTAAACCCTTAGTGCTGTCTAGAACTGCTTGTTATGTGTTTATTATAATATATAATAATAATACAATAATATCAAATATTATCAGGAAAATATTCATTAGGCCAGCACTTCCCTGGGATTTGTTTCCATTTTCTGGCTCCACAGGAGGAGCACTGGGGTGACCTCAAACACCTTTTCCAACCCAAAGAGGACAACTCCATGGATGTCCTGAGGTTCTTGCCCTGAGCAATTTTTTGTGAGGAGCCTTCCCCAGGGAAGAGAAACCAATCAGACCAAACAATTCCTGGCGAGAAAGAAGGCAGGGAATACTTGAGCACTTTGAGCAATATCTTGAGGGGCATTGAGCGACCTGCTCTAGTGGGAGCTGCTCATGGCTGTGAGGTTGGAATTGGTGGATTTTAAGGTCACTCCAACCCAAAGCAGTCCATAATTCCATGATTCTTGATTTTACACCTCCAGCAAACAAGACCACCTGCTTTTCCAGCTCTGGGGTGAGAGGATTCTGTGTCCATTTGCCGTGGACTCAGAATGTTTCGCCACCAAAAATAAAGGTGTTTTTCTGAGCCCTCTGTAGAGCAGAGGAGCTGGATCACATAATCAAAACACAGCCCTGTCCACGAAGGAGATATTCCCATTAAGGATATGCTTAATTACTGCTGACAGGGTTCATCACCTCGGGGGGCTGTGCTGCTCATCTTACCTTAACTGAGGTGGATTCTAAGGAATACCTGCCCCCATCCTGCCTTTCTGCAGTGGGAATTCTGCAGGAACCTCGCTGCCCATCCCTCTGCGCCCTGCACAGGGCACGAGCTGACAGCAGGCACAGCCCAGCACTTGGCAGGCACGACCCGGAATCACAAAAGGCCTTGGAAAGCCCAAGGAGCACCCACCCCAAAGTGCCTCCAGCTCAGAATGATCCCAGTGGTCAGATTGCCACCTGATGGCCACAGCTGAAATACAATGGAAAATCCAAAATCCGGGCCCTGCTCTGCTGCATCTGCCTGGCAGGAGCAGCCCAGAAATCCAGCTTTTCCTAAATGTGGTGGGAACTGTTGGTATCCACCAGCTCTGGATCCAGCCCTGGCATTCCTGAGCAGTGAGAGTCCCTCTAAATCCCACATGCAGTGAGAAGTAGAATTCTCCCTAAACTTTCACCTTCCTCAGGGATCTAGTCCTGCCTTTTCTCCCTGCTGGGTGCAAACCTGAACCTGCAGACAGGAAAATGCCCCAAGTGAAGGGGGATCTCACTTCTGGGTGTGACAAGCCAGCCACTCTTTTCTTTAGTCTCGTGTGATGAGGGAAATGTATCTTTGAAGGTTGGATTGTGCAAGACCCTCTGTGGAAGCTTTCCTGAAATACTTCTGCCAGAAAAGATACAAAATTTCATGGGAGGAATTATTCCTTTTCCATTAAGGATAGGGCTGAAGCATTAAATGCTTCACAGCCATCTAAAAATCGCTTTTTCCCCGTGCATGGACAATATTAATGAGAGTGGCTGCAAGGAAAGGACAATAAACAAAGAGTTGTTTAAGATTCTCGAGCCCACCACGCAATTTCTTACTCCCATTCATTGCAAGAACCTTTCTCCTCCACCTCCACCTAAGCTGCACTGGGATCTATAGCATTTACTGGTGGATACTGGTCTGAAACACATCCAGCGCCCAAAACAGAGCCTGTCCATGAGGAACCCCTGGGCCCAGGGCTCTGCAGGATCCCCACACCACAGAGGATGCTCTGACAGCTTTTCCCATCACCTCTGACTGCTGCCAGCACGAGAGGAAATTCTGCTTTAAATGACCACTCAGAAATGTCTTTTTTTTTTCTCTTTTGTTCACTCACGGAACCCCTTCATCTTCACAAGTTCAACAGTTGGAAAAAGGCTTGGGCAATAAATATCCAGCGGGGAAGTGGCCACGAGTGGGAAGTGGTTTTGCCCCCGTGCCGTCGTGCCAAGGGAATGTCACAGGCCCTGTTTTTCCCTTTGAGAAATGGTGCTGCTCACACCATCCTTTATTTCATTTTTCACTTTAATGGGCACTTCTGCTACAACTTGCTGTGCTTTTGCCAACTTTTCTGAACATATCTAGAGATACCCAGCTTGGAATAGGATTTCTTCCCTGTAGATTTCCCCCAAATCTTGGGCCTTTAACACCAAATGACACTGACACACCAAGCAGCTCAGGTTATTTCTCAGTAGAGTAACTCTGTTTCTTCCTTAGATCACATCCTGAGCTTGTCACAGCTCCCTGACACCTGAAAACACCCAAAATTCCATGAGTCAAAGGAATTAGGGACAATCAAAATGGCTGTGGGTGAGATCCGGCTGTCCATATTCCCTGTTTGAGATGGAATGGTGGCACAGCTGTGACAAGACAAGTTACAGCTGACTCAATTGACAAATCAAATTCCGCTTAAGAGGTGTGCATGGAAAACTCAACCTCAAATGGTTGAATACTCAGTCAGATCTGAGCTGATCCTATAACAAACCCACCCAGCAGACACCCAAACTCCCTCTCAGTTTGTTTCCCTAAAACACTGTCATTATATTTTATTTCCACGCTGCAAAGAACAGAATTTTGGGAATGCTGGAGAAGCAGGAAGATGCTGATGGGGTAAGGAGGATTCTGGAGGTGGGCAGAACCCATCCCTGAGGGACCCAGCCCCAGGGACAGCCCCAAACCCTCATTTGCCAGGCCACCCATGGGAATTTTTATTTAAATTAAAATGAAATCTGAAGCAGCCCCAGGTTTTAGCACATCTCTGGGTGAGATTCCAGCCAGGAACAAGGTCTGGGCATTCCCAGAACCTGCCCCAGGCACTGCTGAGTCTCCTCCACCACTCAAATCTGTGCAGCTGGAGTTTAGGGACAAAACGCATAGAACTTGCCTGGGTCTGGCTGGTGCAGAACTGCTGCAGAACACATTAAAAAACAATTCAGTGCTGGAGAACACTCAGAACTGCCGAGGCAGTGAGGGAAGAGGCAGGAGCAGGAGGCAGGACGAGCAAAAAGGAAGAGGGGCTCCGATAAAAACGAAACACTGGCAAACGCAGCCCCTTTCCTGTGTTTACTTTGTATATTCATTTTTCAAGTTTCACATTTATGCCCTGATTTGTCTTAGCTGGAACTGCACCTCTCCAAGCAGCTTCAAGTCCTTTTATTAAAAAGAAACAGAAAGCAGATCCGCAAGGAGCTGAGAGAGCAGATGACGACTGAGCAGAGTTAATCGGGTGCATTTTTCAATAAACATTCGAACAGCAGTTGCTGCAGAACTTGGCTGTGAGAAGATCAGGTATTAAGGATTTCAAGTGCCTTTGGTTTTAAGCAAAAAAAAAAAATTAAGTGTTTTCTTTTATTAAGGGATTTCTGCTGGCAGAAATGAAGAATAAAGCTCGAAACAGTATTTCAGTGTGTTCCTTAATACGCATTTTCCTCTAGTAAAACCAGCAGGGAAAGTGTCCAAATTACTCTGCTCTAAATGCCAGTATTATATTTCCAGTAAAAGTCTGGTTCAACCAGGCATCAAAAATATTTCCACATAAGATCCTTTCAGAATCGAACTCTTCGGAGAATGTTGTTGTTGTTGTTGTTGTTGGTAACTTCGCTTCACCTGATCTCTCTGAATTCAATATTTTATTTTAAGTTTTAATTTAAGCTGACATTTCTACAAATTGTGCTGTGTCCAAATATTCATTTGATCCATATTTGGATGCAGTAGATAAAGTTGGTTCTTTTAAGCAAAAAAATTAAAAAAAAGCTCTGCTATCTTATTCTTAAAGGCACTGGAAAAAATATGAGCTTTTGGGATTTCTGCCTCTGAACTATTTACGAGATAAAAGCTCCAGTGGAGCGTCACAAGAAATGTACAGTGTTTAACCAGAGTGGTAACAAACATTTGGGAAGAATCTATAGAAATAACACAACAGCAAAAAAACTCGGGGAAGGAAGAGAGGAAAGCTCCACTTGGTAAAGAAAAATCATCATTGCTTTTCAGCGGTTTGCTTATTTTTGCTCCAAAATCCCTCCCCTTTAAAAATCCATAGAAATGCTCGAAGTGGGAAAAAAAAAAAAAATGCAGCAAAGTGGAACTTTAAAAACGACTGCGAGAGCGAATTCTCTGCTGGGAGAAATGTTACCTAGTTAGAATAAATAAAGAAATGCACTTGGGCCAGCTCTCCAAAAACTAACAACCCGTGCTGGATATTTCTCTCGGTGCTGGATGTCAACCCATGGAGCGAGAATAAAGCATTTGTGAGCCTCCAAAAGGAGCCCTCGCAATTGGAATTCACATCTCTGCCAAGCGGAGGCTTTGGGGCTGTTGTCACCGTCTCATTGTCATTCCACTCACTGTGGCTTCCCCAGGGTCCCGAACAGGAGTCCTGGCATTATTAACACGGCAGATTAATAGCAGTGGGGAGAGACATTTTCACAAACACGCGAAATATTAATATTAATCGATAACAATTTCCAGTTCCCGGCGTGGGGCACGCAAACATTCCTGGAGGAGAGGAGGGAGGGCAGAGCGGGGAAGGGGACAGTGGCCACAGAGCGGGGAATGAAAGGGGATCAGGGAATCAATGCAGGACAGAGGACGGAGCCGTGAGGTGGGTGTCAAAAGCAGAGCTCTATTTTCACAGGCACACACAGGCACACATTTTAATGCCACAAGATAAGTTGGGTGTTCCTTCCCCCGGCCAAAAAAAAAATGCCGGGGAAGCTCGCCGGTTTTCTATCGGGGAAGAAACGGCAGAGCTCTGCAAAAACAGGGGGAAAAAATATCTTATTTTTGCCATCCCGAGTAAGGCTGTACTCTGCAAACTGTATTTTGCTCAGCACTCAGAACACCACACAGATATTTTTAAAATTCAGCCCTGTCCACATTTAGCAGATTTCTAGATTTGTATTTCAAGTGCTTTCCTACTACCACCCCTCCATTTTAAAGCCAAAAAAATCCGTAAAACTTGTTCCATCTTTTCTAATGGACCAGCCCGATTTTTTAAATTCAGTCTTTGAAAGTTTTTATCTTTATTTCACGCACTCTTTAATTACAAACAGCACAAATAGAATGCACGGGGCTGTTGGCAAAGAGGTTCCCCAATTCTCCCACTCACAATATCAGTGACACCAAATCCAACCCTTCCAGCTCGAGACCTTTCAGCACAGACCCCGCTGGCTCACTGAGCTGAGTCCTCCCAGAGTTTTGTACAAACAAATGAGTTTTTTACTCAAAGACACTTTTTTGCAGCAGCCTCAAAGTTCGGTTGGACCCAGGCATGTTTCTCCCCGAGCTGGAAGTGAAGATCAGGGTGAAAACCTCTCCTTGCACAGAAGGGGCTGCCCGAGCTCTGCCCCACAAAGGGCATTCACACACTGTGGACTCAGCTATGATTTTTTGGGTTTCCTCCCAGAGAGGTGTGACCCACAAGGGCAAAGCTCCTCGGACTGAATGTGGGCTGGGAGCAGAGGATTGTGCTCAAAACTCTGCTGGAAATGGCTTTTCCCATTTCCATTTAATGCCACTCCCTATGGATTCTCTCCCGAAGCCCAGGGAATGCTCTGGGGTTTTGCAGCCCCTGGCTGCCTTTGGGGTTCATTTTATGCTCCCACACATCCCAACCTGCTAGAGCCCACCGAGCCACAAAATATTGGTGTTTTCTCAGAGTTTCTCCTGGGCACCTCATTGACCACTTTGTCAGTCCTTCCTTCACAGCCACTCCAAGCAGGAATTCATTACCTGCTGCTTTTTCCTACAAGGAATTGCCCAGGAACTCATGATGGGACAAATATTGTGACCACCAGGAACTGTGGCGACACCTGAACCTCAAATGTTCATCTCCCCTTGGTGGTGGGACACACCTCTGACTGCAGCCATCCCGTTGTGTCCATCCGGACAGCTCACATTTACCCTGCCACATTTGGAACACGAAAATAAGGAAAATTCAGAGCTCTGCCAGGTATTTCCCACCATTGTGCTGGGGAGTCATGTTCCTGATATTTTAGGACCAGAACTGGACTCCTTTACTTAGCAAAATACTTTTCCTCCAGCTACCAGTGTCCTGATGATTGCAGAAATGTTTGATTGCTATGAAAAAATGGAATTTTAATGCAGCAAGTGATGATAGTGAGAAACAACTGGGGGTTTTAATGCTGTTCTCTGCAGAAATCTCCCCATTTCTGCTATCCCCATCCCAGTTTCAATAAATGTTTGCATTGGGAGCACCTCCCCAGAGCTGCTGTTTAGGGCACTTCTCTCCTGACCACTCAAGTGCTCTTTTCTCTCTAAGAACAAGAACCTGACAAAGAGCCGAGCCTGTGTTTAATCCTCCTGCTTTTCCCTGCTGCAGTCTATTTACAACTCAGTTCTGACGGAGAAAGTGCTCCCAGAGTTTGTCTGCAGAATGTGGGACAGGAGAGAGGGGAGGTTTGACAAACGGCAATGGGATGTGACACTCCACAAAATCCTTCCCCAGCCCTGGGGGAACAAACCCTGGGGCACGGGTGGGGTTCCTGGGAGAACCCCTTCCTCTCCAAAGGAACTTTGCCCAATTCCAGAGAACCCCACAGTAGTTTTAGACCCGTCCAGGTCATAGCCGCACCACAATATCCTCCTGGCTTGGCCTGCCAGGTGCATTCACATTGATTTGGAGCTGATTCCATCAGATTCTGGTTCATTCAGAACCCGGGAAGCTGCGGAAGCACGAGGCTTTGGGGCTGTCCTGGGGCAAACCCCACATCCAGGCAGAGCTTCTCCACCTCGCTTCCCTCTCCTCCTTCCAACGCAATCCTGGGTGTTGCACCCACCACCTGGCCCTATTTAAAGCCCCTGCATTACTCTAAAAAGGATTATTTATACTAAAAACACTCCTGGGACTACTGTATTTGTATTTCAGGGCTGCTGCATCCCCTATTTCCTCACTGCTCTAATATGGCCCGAGGCAGAGCGGCTGAAATGACTTGCGATGCCACTGTAATTTTTATCAAGGCTTGTTCCTGGTAAAAAGCCTCTTTGTTTCAAAGAAATGTGATTTGGCCTTTTTCCTCCTCTGCTCTATTCCTTGGTTAATATACCACTTCCACTCGCCCCGGGGCTAAGAAAGGTATTCCATGGAATTGGTCAAATCTCACTGTTTTTCTTCTAAATCACAACTGGCTTTTTTTCCTCGACCCTTGCTAAGCACTATCTAAGCTGACAGTCTGAACTTGAGATTTTATTTGTGCCTTAACTCTTCAGCTCCTGGATTTTGAAACAGTCACATGGGCAAGGAGATGCATCAGGGCTGCTCTGGTAAAGGAGGGATCTAGGGCAAGGCAGGAGGAGCAGCTCTGGCTCGTGTTATTTGTTATATAAGGCAAATTTTCTCATCTCTGAAAAGGTATTTTCAGCCAGGTATTCATTTGTTATAAATTTGAACACACCAGTGACTTATGTGAAAGTCCTCAACATTGAAATTTTGAGTTTTCAAAGTATTTTCAAAGAAAAAAAAAAAGAAGTCCTCCTTTCTTATGTCCCACAAAGAATTTGGTTTTAAACACAGTAACGCTTAACCCAGATTTGGGATTGCCTAATCAAGTTTTAATTTAGTCTGTCTCATTGACAAATAGGGTGGATTTTCCTATGAAATATATGCCAAGTGTTCAAGTACGCTCATAAAATATCCCTCGAAAGCAGAAGCTGCAGCAGGATCTGTTTGCTGACCTGCCTTTACAAAACGCGCACAGCGGCTAAGAAAGTGAATAATTATAAATAAGGAAATCCAGTATTTTTTTAGACATCTCTAAACTGGTTCTGTTTGGAATCCAGTCCTCATTTCCCATCACTGCCACACAGAGCTGAGAACATCAGGGGAGAGCACTTCACCTCAAAGGAAAACATTAAACTTGGAAAATACATCAATACCCCAAATACTCTTACAGGAAACTGGAGTTGCCACCCTAACGAGATCTTCAACAATTAATACAAATCAACACCTTGCTCAGTGTTCAGCCAGAGATCATCACCCTCCCAATTACCTGATAATTAATTACCCTTTATGCAGGAAGTTTTCACTGTTGTTCAGAGATTTTAAACACAGTTCTAAACTTTGCCACCTATGAAATTACACCCCACATAAAGTGGATTAAAATCACCAAAATGACATCCTGCTTTATGGATTATCAGCAAATATATTTACGTTAAAATTAAATACACACAGGAAAATGAGTTCCTTAAGGGAAACACAACCCGAAAGTACCGAAGTTTAAACTTAAACATTCCCTCCAGGAGCGCACTGAGGGTGTTTGTTCATTTGTTTGTGTGTTTGTTTGTTCTAAAGCTTCCCCATGTTTTCCTTCTCTAATCCCTCTATTTTTCTGCTCTCTCCAAAGCCAAACACACAGAAACTCAGGAAACCTTACAGGTCCCTTGCAGGTCAAGTGTTATTTTTCTTCATATACCTGACTTTAACTGGTGAAATTGCTTGAAGACTTCCCTCACCAATTTGATAAAACAAGCAAGGCCTCCGAGCAGGGCTGATTAACTCTTGTTTTCTACTCAATGCCAGGATTTTCATTGGTCAGCTTGGCAAGAATATAAAAATTACAGCTAAGGCAAGGCAGGAGTTGATCTGAGCTCCCTGACAGGAGTGCATCCATCTGCAGATGTCCCAAAATGCAGCCCCAAAGGCCTTGAGCAGTGTTGCCACCGTTGTGCCTGGAATTCTGAGTTCTGCGCCCCAATCCTGTGAGGGACTCCCCTGCTGCAGGGATTGCACCTCAAAAATCACCTCACTGACAGGACCCAGCACTTCTCATCAGCACAGCCACAACCGAAACTCTGTACAGAATCACCCCAAACCCTTCTGGGAGGAACAGGTAATCAGTCAGGGATGCAGAATCCCAAAATTCTGCTGATTCCTCCAGGGATGTTCCCTTTGCCATGCCAGCCCTGCCTCTCCCCTCTGGTCTCGAGACCTGCCAGCCCAAGCTCTCCCGCAGGACCAGTCCCTGCCTGGGCTGGGGCTCCACAATTGTCTCAGTGGTGCTGGAACTGGAGGCTGGACTGGGCAGGACTGGTGGGAAGGCAGAACCAGCCCTGGGTGAGCTCAGAGGTGGCTTTGCCAAAACTCTGTGCCAGGGCACTCCTTGAGAGAATGAAGGGATCCACCACCTACTGATATTAAATATTAAATATTCATCTTTTCTCCACCACTCTTGTGTTTCTTCTCCCCCCCAGTGCAAACACAGACCCAAACTTTCCGAAAGCCTCCGTGAATCCGAGCAAACCCCTCCGGAGCACCAACAAAAGCCCCACCACCCCTCGCCACATCCCATCACCGCCGGAATAAAGATGTTTCTACTTTTAACCACCGAATAAAGCGCTCTAATTCCACCGAGCTTGTCCCCTCCACTCCACTCCTTTCACTCCACGGCTTCATTTAGCAGGCCGGCAGTAAAAAAAATTCATTAATTTTTATTAACAGGGAGAGCCATTTGTTCCCTGTGACAATATTTGACTTGTCGAAATGATTTTCACCTCTGCCATGAGGTGCGCGCTCCCCACATACATCACCCGATTACTCCGGGAGCGGCCAGAGTTGCAGTCATTAGCCAGTGAATTAACGACAATCCACAGCGCTATTAATCACGCTGACAAAAGCGTGAGCTCGCTGCTGACCCGAGCACGGCTCTGGGACACGAGCACAGGCAAGGAGAGCACAGCCACAGGGCTGGGGAAGAAAGGAATTTTTTGTTGTGTTGTGGGTTTTGTTTTTTTTTTATTTTTGTCTCGAGCTCTAAGCTGCTGAGGCAGGGAAAAAAGGGAGAGGGAGAGAAGTGAGGGAGGGATGGTGGAGGAGAAGGTGAAGGCGGCTGTGGTCTGCAAGGTGAGGGCATTCCTGCTGATCCTCATGTCCCTCCTGCAGCTTCCAAGCAGGAAAGATAGAGGAATTGGATCTTCAATCAGCAGCTCTTTACCAGGGACAGTTTTGGAAATTCTTGGAAGCACAGTTGGATTAAAGCTTATTCCCCAAGGCCTATCCCTGAAAGTTTTGAGTATCGCAGAATCACTGAGGTTGGGAAAGCTCTCCGAGGCCATCGAGTCCAAGTTGTGATCCATCCCCACCTTGTCCCCAGCCCAGAGCACTGAGTGCCACCTCCAGGCCTTCCTTGGACACCTCCAGGGACGGGCACTCCAAACCTCCCTGGGCAGCTCCTGACAGTGCCTGCACACCCTTTCCATGGAGAAATTCCTCCTCATGTCCAACCTGAGCCTTCCCTGGCACAGCTTGGGGCCATTTCAGTGCCTGACCACCCTTTCCATGGAGAAATTCCTCCTCGTGTGCAACCTGAGCCTCCCCTGGCACAGCCTGGGGCCATTTCCTCTCATCTTGAGAGCACCCACATTTCCCAGGGAACTGAATGGATGAATCCTAACTCCAGAATATTGACCCCTGAGAAGTGCTGAGATCACAGAGCTCTGGCTGCTCACGCCTGGGGACGCCTGCAATGAAGCTGGCAGTGAACACAGCATGGAGCTCTCTTGTTTTCCAGAACGTGGCTCCTCATTTCAAGTTTCTGAACACTGCACAACATTTAGAGAAGGAACACCCCAAATCCAACCACTATGATCCTCAGAAAGCAGAATATTTCCCCGAAGGCACAGCCTGTGCGTTCTTCAGGCCAGTGCTGCAGCAATCCATGACAATACACGGATAGAACTGCAAGTTTTGAATTCAGAAGTCATCAGGAACAGCTCACAAGGGGAATCTGAAGGAATGTGGTCCCGTACGAACGCACGAGGAAGGGGAACTCACACGAGCTCTGGAAGAACAGGGCAAAGAATGAATCTTTGCATGGTTTGAATGTCCCTGCTGTAGTGGACAATCCGTGGCAAGGAAAGCACATTCCTGCAGCCTTGCCCTGTCCCATCAGTCCCCAACTCCCACCACAGCAGCTCCAACAGTGAGAGCATTCAGCGTTGGGAAGATGATAAAACCGTGGTGAGAATTCCAAACATCTCCTTCGAAACTTTTTACTGTTGTTTTTCTTTTATTTTTTTTTTCCCATTCATGACCTAATAAGGGATTTAAGGGGGAATTTTCAGAAGTGCTCAGTGGATTCTTCCCCCCAGTTCTGCAAACACACACAGCCAAGTGCTGTGAGAGATGGTCACCCTCTCTTCTAAGCCAGATATGTTTTCTCCAAGAAAAATCTCTTAAAAATCAAAACAGAGATAAAGAACCCATCAGACATTTAAGGAAATTATTTTTTAAAAAGTGAATTTCTGGAATAACTTCCAACAACCCAAAACTGCTGTGACATGGCACAGCCCCAGTTTTTGGGGTGTTTGTGGTGTATTCCCACCTCTAATAGATTTTATTGCAACCCAGCATCTCCTGATCAATTCTCTGCACTCTCCATTCCCTCGGTGATGCTTTCTCCTCTCCAAACCCCTTCTCTAAAGGCAGCAGAGCTGCCAGGTCGGTGCCGTTTCGCTCTTACCACACACAATAATTCTAGAACCTGTTTCTTGTTACTCACTTTCACCGCTTTAATCCTCCTTTTGCAGCGAGGAATGTCGTAAGGAAAGCCAGGCTCGGAAATCCATGATTTCCTGCCAGTTAATTCATTTCAGCAAAACAGGAGGCAAGGTGATATTCCTGTTTAATGTCGCAGCCCCTCTGCAGCACTCCCCGGGGGCTCTAAGGGATCCCATGTGCGCCCTCGTCCCTGCACCGAGCCCCACCTTGGGCCAATTTAGGCTCTCCCACCCCGAAGCCGTTTTGTCCCATTTACAACTTTTGTGAATTTAAACATCAAAGCAGGAACAAGAAGCGGTGGAGGTGCAAACCACGGGTGCCGAAGCCCTGGCAGAGGTTCCTGTGGCCTCACACACGACAAAAGCAACTCCCTTTTGTTTGGGAGCTCGGGTTGGATGCAAAAATAGCTTTAATGTTAAAAAAGCAGAGTTCTGCTTAAAATCTGTGCCTGTCTGGAGTCACAGAATAGTTTGGGTTGGGAAGGACCCTCATTCCACCCCCTGCCATGGGCAGGGACACTTTTCACTGTCCCAGGCTCTCCAAGCTCCATCCAGCCTGGCCTGGAACACATCCAGGGATGGGACAGCTCTTTGGATGAGCTGTGCCTGTGTGTGCCATCCAACCAGGCCAGGTTTGGGGGTAACTGCAAAATCAGGGAGCCCCAGCACCCCTGACACCCACACTGGAGCTTTACCTCTCTCCCAGTTCCATTCCCAACACCCACGCTGGAGCTTTCCCCACTCCCGGTCCCATTCCTGACATCCAGACTGGAGCTTTTCCCCTCTCCCAGTCCTATTCCCAGCACCCAGACTGGAGCTTTTCACCTCTCCCAGTCTCATTCCTGACACCCAAACTGGAGCTTTTCCTCCCTCCCAGTCCCATCCCTGACAGCCAGCCTGGAGCTTTCCCCTCTTCCAGTCCCATCCCTGACACTCAGACTGGAATCTTTCTTCAGTCCAGTTCCTGACACCCACACTGGAGCTTTTCCCCTCTCCCAGTCCCATCCCTGACACTCAGACTGGAGCTTTTCCCCTCTCCCAGTCCCATCCCTGACACTCAGACTGGAGCTTTTCCTCCCTCCCATTTCCATTCCTGACACCCAGAGAGCACAACTGCTGCAGGAAGAGCAGGGGAAAGTCTCATTCTCCTTCAGGGAAGAGATGGAGGAAGAACTCTCAGCCTTACTACAGCTCCACCCCATGAGTACCCCCTGCTTCCTCAGGGGTACCACACTGAGCATCCTGATCTCCTCACTCACAGGAAGATTATTGAGCAGAATAATGAAATAAAGAATAATAAATGAATAAAGAAAAATGAAATAAAGTGAATTTCTCCCTTTAGCAACCATGCCATTCCACCACCTGTTCACCCACTCTTTACATTTGAACATGTATGAACTATGAACACTTTCATACTATGAACACTTCCAAACACTATGAACATTTTCATCGCAATCTGATCTAAAATCCAGAAGGATTCGATATAAAAATCTCTAAAACTGTTTCACTCCTGGTGAGATCTCCACACAACATCTCCTCCTCCTGTGTTACTCCTTCTAGAAATACTTCTGCTGGGTCGAACACCAGGGCAAAATAATCCACGTTCCAGCCTGGCCAGGAACACACCGAAATCCAAATTTTTTTCTTCTCCCCAGCCCAGCTTTGCCAGGCCACAGCACGCAGCAGTCAGCTGCAGCCCAACCAGCCATTCCTCTGCCTTTGAAGCTATTATTAAGAAAAATATTTAAGATAAAAACATTTTTACATTTTGCTTCTGCTGGCCAGCGATTGTGCCGCAGCCTGAAATATTAACTGCTGGCGAGTGGAACCTAAAGCTTTCTTTTAAAGAGGGAAAATTCTTCTGCTGTCACCCAGGTGTCTAAAGGGCTGCTGCTTTTCGCTGTTGATTTTTCAGGGAATAATGCAGATGCACTGACAGGACAGCATTAAAAATGAGCATTTTATTTTTATTTTGAATTAAATTCTGCTGCTGTCAACTGCTACCCAGAGAAGCTGAGGCTGCCTCATCCCTGGAAGTGTCCAGGGCCAGGTTGAAATAACTTGGTCGATTCTCTTGTTGAAATAATGCTTTTAAAAATGACTTTCCTTAAATCAGGGATGGGTTCTTTATCTCTGTTTCAATTTTTAGGAGATTTTCCTCAGAGAAAACAAATACCTGCCATTGAAAAGGAGAATGAGCATCTTTTACTTGCCTGGGGCAAGGGCCAGACCCAGAAGCTGAAGCTTCACTGCTCCTTATATCCAGGAGGAAGGAAGAAATCTGAGTTACTTTAAAAAACAAATTTTAAAAACCCAAACCAAAACAAAAAACCCCTCACAACTTTTTCAGCCAGTTTTTGGATACGATCCTTGTTTTCGTGGAACATGATGTTTTAAAGTTCATTTTTAAAGAAAAAATAAATAAATAAAGAGCTCAGCTCAAGCTAAATGACAGATTTTTTTCAACATTTTCAGTTAACTGAATATAATAATTTTTTAAAAAATGAAATCATTCAATTCACAGTGGAATCTGTTTTGCTACATCTGGGACATCTTAGTCCTTCTGTGCTTACTCTTTTCTGGTATTAAAATCAGGTCAGTTCAGGTCAGAGCTCAATTTTTCAGCTTTTCTGAAATAAAACACTACAAAAAATATTCAAGTCTGGACATTTTCACAATTTTCCATTTTCTGATTTCCAAATCCTACCTACAATGTTTTTTTCTGCTTTCAGAAAACAATTATCTGTTTCAAAAACACCCAACTCTAGTTCAACTTGGACAGAACTACCAACTTCTCACTCATATCATCTTTTTTTTGGAATTTTAAGATCCACAAAAACATTTATAAAAATACGGACAACCAAGAGGATGAACCTGAGCCTGGAAATCCCAATTTTCCCCACCAGCCAGGGCTGCCCTGCTTGGTGCACACGAATTGGAGACCCAGAGCTCACAAAAAAAGGGAAAATTTGGCACTCGGGGTTTTTTCCGTGCCACTTTCTGGCTGCTTTATTCCTTCTTGTGAAACGCCTGGTGAACGAAAACATCCCATGGCCCACAGACTGTTCAACTTAGGGTCTTCAGCCCCACATATTTTTCATATTACTCATATTCCCCTGCTTGAGTTAAACTCAAACAGGCCTGGAACAACTTCATTAACATAAAACCACATGATAATGGGAAACAGAGCCTTTTAATGGTTTATTTTCTTATTATCTTGTGATATATTTCATCTTCTCCCCCTTCTCGGAGTGCTACTACATTCTGGTTTCACTCTGCTGCCTGGGCCTGGCAGGGATCGAGCATCCAGCACTGGATTCTGTAAATCCATGAATTTTTAACCTCACGGGATCAGTTTGGTACCGGGGCGATCATAAAAGCTCCAGTAAAAGTTTTTAAAAACACCTGTATTTATTTTAAATTAATATATTATATACTCTGTTCTATCCTGAATACCCCTGCAGTGTCACACTTCATCTGGGGGAAAAAAAGAAATTGGTTTTGCCCTCTAAATTGGGCAAGAAATCCTAGGCTGAGGCACTCAGGGAATATGGCAAGGGAAGCTCTTTTGCAATACCACATTTTTTATTTTTGTCACAAGACCACAATTTCAAAATTCAGGAGTCGCAACATTTTCTATGAAAGTTAAAAAAATCAGAAATTTTATCTGGTTCAGGATGGCTCTTCTAACCTATTTCAGATACGAATAATGAATAAATAAATCTTTGCAGGATTTGTACTTTTAAATTACTGCTTTATTTCCTTGCCTTTTTAAAAGCTTTTAATGCCAAAGAATTGCTACAACTTCCTCGCTATTTTGTCCGCATGAAGTTAAACCCTGACGAACCAAACACCTCCAGGTAAGTGTATTATCCCTGACCATAAACTCCATCAACTCGATATTTATTTTGTATTTACTCTGTTCCTTCAGAGGCTCAGGAGCAGCCTTAGACTCGTCCCTAAAACAGGAATGGCATTTCCTGGGATTCACATTCCATCACAACTCCAAGTGGAATAAACGGGAGATGGAAATCAGGGAGATATATTAGCGCCAGTCCTTATTTTTCATTTCCTTCTGTCTCTGCCTCCCCAAGAATATTGGTGATGAATTTGCAAATGGCTCTGGCTGATGACAGAGTTTTTTTAGCTTTCATTA
Organism: Origma solitaria; assembly: GCA_013397895.1. NCBI lineage: Eukaryota > Metazoa > Chordata > Aves > Passeriformes > Acanthizidae > Origma > Origma solitaria. The sequence goes on along the minus strand of VZRL01005776.1, from coordinate 84,921 downwards.
TTTATCCCCCCCCAGCGCCCACCTCGGCTGGGGATTACAGTGACAAATGCAGGAATAAAAGGCAAAGACAATATTGGAGCGGCGCGGTGTAAATCTCCTTTTCCGCATTATTAATTTAAAGAAATCCATTATCCCATCGGGCTCGGGGGGGAGGACAAGGTTACATAAGAGCTAGGGGGGGTCACCTGGAGACAGAGCCACCACCCCGGGATGCTCCGTTTGTTTGGAAAATGGGTTTTTGGAGTCCGAGCCACCACCCCAGAATGCTCAGTTTCTTTGAAAAATGGGGTTTTTGGAGAAAGAGCCACCACCCCGGGATGCTAGGTTTTTTTTTTTGAAAACGGGTTTTTTTGGAGTCAGAGCCACCACCCCGGGAAGCTCAGTTTGTTTGGAAAATTAATTTTTTTGGAGTCAGGGCCACTACCCCGGGATGCTCAGTTCCTTTGGAAAATGGGGTTTTTTTGGAGAAAGAGCCACCACCCCGGGATGCTAGGTTTTTTTTTCTTGAAAACGGGTTTTTTTGGAGTCCGAGCCACCACCCCGGGAAGCTCAGTTTGTTTGGAAAATTAATTTTTTTGGAGTCAGGGCCACTACCCCGGGATGCTCAGTTCCTTTGGAAAATGGGGTTTTTTTGGAGAAAGAGCCACGACCCTGGGACGCACAGTTCCTTTGGAAAATGGGGATTTTTGGAGAAAGAGCCATCACCCCAGGATGCTCAATTCCTTTGGAAAATGGGTTTTTTTGGAGTCAGAGCCACGATCCTGGGACGCTTAGGTTTTTTGGAAAATGGGGGTTTTTGGAGACAAAGCCACCACCCCGGGATGCTCAGTTTCTTCGGAAAATTGGGGTTTTTGGAGTCAGGGCCACCACCCCGGCATGCTCAGTTTCTGTGGAAAATGGGTTTTTTATAGTGTTCTACCTCTGAATTCGCTTTGGTGTGGCAGAGGCAGGAGATGCTGAGCCCTGCCTGCCTCAGAGTGGGCACAGAGGTGTCACCAGAGTGTCCCAAATGTGGATTATTCGTGGAAGGAACCACACATCAAAGCTGGGAGGAGAACAAACCCTCCTTTGCCAGCCCAGCGCTTTCCTCTCGGAGTTGTGAAGGGAAGGATGTGTGGGGACGGGAGAGGAAAGAGGGAGAAATGAGCACTGCCTGGAGAAGGTTTTTCTCCTAATTCACCATGGCCTGGCCAAGGGCCCAAACTTGTGTCGTGTGGGCCACCCACGAGCTCTTAGGTAGCAAAACTGATCCTGCTCTGCCCAGGCTCCAAGCCTTCCATGCATCCCTCCTCCAAAGCCTTTGAATAAATGAGCAAAAAATTCCTCCTTCTCCTCTCTTCCCCTCTTTTCTCTGCCCGAAGACAGGGATTAAATCCCAGGCTGTATCCTCCAGCATGGAGCTGAGGAAGGCTTTGCTCAGGCGCCCTCTCCACCCCTGCAGCAGCGTCAGAGGAGAGGAAATGCTGCTCCTATCGAGAGGAAGGAAATAGGAAAACAGATGGAAAGTCCTCAGAATTGGAACAAGTGCCTCTCAAACAATACAACAGGTCCCTTTTACTCCAAAATAACAGAGCCCTTCTGTGGAAATCTGAATACAATCAGGGCATCGACAACAAAGATAACGGGGAAATAATTCTGTGAACCTGGACCCAGGGCCCGTTTGGTGAGAGCCGCCAGCCCCAGCTCTGTCCCCATCCAGTTTCCTCCAGGAGCTTTGATTTCACATGATTTATTTACTTTTTAAACCTTGCAACAAAAGCCTTGGGACTAAAATACCCACCAGCCACCCACGGGCAGGGATTTATCACCAGTTTGCTCCTTGTGCTGTGATTCCCTGGATTATTTCGTCTGCTCCGCAAACCTCCTCTGGTTTGGTGCTTTTTCACTGAGACTTTTCTGAGGGATTCTGTGGTACTCTGATTAAGCTCAGTCCTAAAATGTCACTGGGGCTCTCCCTCTGTGTCCTTAAAGGATAATGTGAGACCAAGGATGGGCAGCACTCTACAAAATATATATACACACACTATATCTATATCTGTATCTGTATCTATCTTATCTATATCTATCTCTGTATCTGTATCTGTATCTGTATCTGTATCTATATCTATATATCTATATCTATATCTATATCTGTATCTGTATCTATCTATATATATATGTATATATATCCATATCCATATCTATATCTATATCTATATCTTTATTAATATCTATACCTACACCTATATCTATATCTATATCTATATCTATACCTATCTATATATATATATATAAATAAAAATATCCCATCTGAGATATAAATATATATATATAATGTATCTGATATGTATTTATTCCCATCTGAGATATAAATATGTCTGAGGTGTATTTGTAAATAAAAATATCTCATACAGCAGTTCTGCTTCTGCTCCTGATGATGCAGCTCAATTGAATCCAAATAAGCACAGAAAAGGAGGAAAAATATTAAATATGAAGTGTCTCAAAAACTTAATAAAGTTAAGTTCTGATTTGATCATCTTGTTCACTCAGGGGTGTTGGTAACTTCCCCCAGTCATCAATGTTTGAAAGAACTTCTAGGAAAATGGTTAATTTAGATTGTTTTTTGCACTATGAAGTACAACAAATTCCATTCCTTCATAACTGGCAATAAATAATTTTCAAAGATACTGCTTTAAGCTTTCAATTCTAATTCAGGTGTCGCAGCATTTGCTACTCACTGGAAGCACCAAAAGGAAACGTCTGTGTGGAATGTGGGCACTTGCAGCTTTCTGAAAAATTGGGTTTCTTTAGGATGCCCAATATTGGAAACTTAAGCTCTCCAGTTCTCTTTCAAAATGTAGACTATGGTTCATTGATTTCGTCCCTTCTGAACTGAGGGACTCAGTCAAGGGGCTTGAAAATAAGATACTTAATAGTAATTTTAAACCCCTAATTTGTTTGCCCTCCCCCATGCTCCCTATACCTTCACAATAAATCCTTTGAAAAACTGGAAATGCTTTGGTGAAAAGACTGATGGGAAACGTTCAAAAATATCAGGCAAGCACCATCAAATTATCTCTGTTATTTTAGGCCAAATGTGTTTCCTGCTTTTTTCCCCTCCAGACTCCCTGGGCCATGTCCCATCCACGGCAGGTCCCTCGTGTTCCTGGGGGACAAATGTCCTCCACCTGTGCAGAGCCCAGGAACCACGGGGAGGTCCCAGCCCAGGCTTGGGAAGGGTTTTTCCCCAAAAACCCAAACCCAGCTGCACATTCCATGGCTGCTGCCACGGCCATGGATCCCACCAGGATGGAACTGATTGATTTTCTCAGCTCTGGGACAGGGGACACCTCGCAGGAAAATTTTCCTTGGGTCCCACCAGAATGGGACCCCGTGATTTTCTCAGCTCTGGGACAGGGGACACCTCACAGGAAGATTTTCCTTGTGTCCCACCAGGATGGAACCCCATGATTTTCCCAGCTCTGGGATGGGGGACACCTTGTAGGAAGATTTGCCTTGTGTCCCACCAGAAAGGAACCCATTTATTTTCTCAGATCTGAGATGAGGACACCTCACAGGAAGATTTTCCTTGGGTCCCACCAGGATGGAACCCAGTGATTTTCTCAGCTCTGGGATGGTGACACCTCACAGGAAGATTTTCCTTGGGTCCCACCAGGATGGAACCCAGTGATTTTCTCAGCTCTGGGATGGTGACACCTCACAGGAAGATTTTCTTCTATGGGACTTCAGCTTTTAAAGCATTGATATTTCATAAACCTCAACACCTGGAAGCTCACAATGCGTGTGTCACCAGTGCCCGAAAACTGCCACAGGAACTACTGCAAGATACCAAAATTTATGTAAAAAGCATAAAAACACTTCCACACAGCCAATGAGAAGGATCATTACTGCACCTCGGTGCTCCTGCCCTAATAAACCAGAAATCAGTGTGTTTAGTGCCGGGGCAGAAGGAAGGCTGTGGAACAGAGCAGAGGATAATTTGTCAGTGATTAGAAGGTCAAGGGGTCAACTGAGGAACAACCCAGCGGCCTCACCTGGGGGGAGCCTGTCTGAAAGAGGAGAAAGCCCCTCCTTTGTCCCAGCTGTGTCACCACGGAGCGTTATCAAAATAGAGCTGGGCCTTATCAGTCACGAGGGAGGCAGAGCCAGGTGACCTCAGCTCCATCGGCAGGGCCTGCCATTCCCACACTTCACTTGAGATCCTTTTAAAATGCGAGAGTTCTTCTCCCCCAATGTAAATATTTCCCCATTTGAAAAGAAAAAAAAGGCAATTGCATGTTCATCACAAACTTTTACAGGATTACATCACTTCTGAGACGATCCTTTTTATCACAGGCATCTCAAATGGGAAATTCTGCAAGAACAACAACGATTTTGCTCAATCCAGTTTGTAATCCCAGCACCGCTCACTGCTGATCCCATCCTGGATAACTCCAGGTCTGTTAAACCCAACGCTGGGCTCATCACTGAACAAATCCCTGCAAAAAGAATGTTCTTGAGAGCACAGAAAGGTGAATTTTTACCTGCCAAGCCTCAAACTGGAAATTCTGTATTTTCCTGCACCTTTGCTGTTATCCCTGACGAGGGGCAGCCACGCTCCCCACACCCTGCTGAGTTTTGGTGATTTTGGCAGCTATAACCACAGAGGAAAATCCAGAGCTGTGAACTTCAGGGTCGTGACATTTCTGGGAATTTTGCGCATATTTGCATATCCATTGTAGGGGCTGTGTTTTGTGTGCACCCAGCCCCATTCCAGCTATATTTGTGAGTGCAGTAAAGTCATTTACAGAAGCTACAACTCAGAGCAAACCCCTCTTGTACCGGGTGCCAGAGACACAAAAACTGCACAAAATTCATGCCGGGGAACCTTTAGACCTGAACAGGCAGAAAAACACAGATGAGAAACAAAACCCTTAGAAACCAAGCCCTAGAGATGTGGTTTGGCCAAGGTGATGGAGTGAGGGCCACGGGTCTGTCTGGGCTTTTACTAAATCCTATTTTAAAGCCTTCGGTGCAAAGTGGGGGCACTCAGCTCAATGTGGGCACACACCAGGCCTTGTCCTGATCCTTCTCAGGAGTTCCACGGGGCAGGAATGATCCTGCAGAGTGCTGAGCACATTTCCTGGGAGGATTCCATCAGTGAATCTCTCAGAGCTTCCCCTGCCCTGAGCACTGAGCTCAGAGCTCCTCAAAGATCACAGGTGTCACCTTGGCAGAGGTTTTCCCAACAATGTGTGTAAGATATCGTGTGACCTGATATTCCTGTGGCCCTTTCAAAATTTAATTCATCAGTAGGCAGCAAAGACCAGCCCTGGTCTTTGAAAAGGCTGGAAGTTCCCTTATGCAAATAGTATTTATTATTTAAATGCAAAATAATAAAAATGTAAGTTTATTCCATTCATTTCTAATGCAGATTAAAGAAGTTTGAACATATTAGGAACAGTTTTTGGTGCACATGAGCACACACAGCAGCAGGAAAAGCAGCTCTGTTTCATGAGATCAGGTTCCATCCGGAGTGAAGGGACAGAAAAGCTGAATTTGAATTGATAATAACATTGTGACTTGAGCTCCAAGGAATTCCCTCCCCCCACCACCACCACCACCTTTTTTTTTTTTCTTTTTTGCTTAAAATAATTAAATTGGATGAGGCAAGATACCTGAGCAGTGAACTTTTCCATTCCTCCATTTCCAAGGAAATAAAATCTAGCAACAACTTCATGCAAAAGCTTGTGTTCTATGCCAGTGGGTCAGTGGCCAATTTAACCATAACAAATAATAGTCTAGTCTTTCAAAGTTTCAACTATTTTTTTTTCTTTTTTTTTTTTAAGGGAAAAAAGAACCCGAGCACTGGAAGACAGTTTGGATTTCCTCAGCATCCTTCCCCTGCCAAGTCGCGTTTTCCCTCTGGCTGGCGACCACATCTCCCTGCGAACATCTGCAAACTGCAGCTCCAGACAGCAGGGCCTGACAGCAACCGGGGGCAGATCTGCCCTCACTGATGTCATTCCCCATCAGCCCAAAATCCAGGGAATATCCACGCTCAGTGCCACCTCCCCAGCTCTGCTGGTTCTGCCACTTCAACAGCTCTGGTTGCGGAGGAGTTAAAATATTTCAGTTCTGAGTTAAGGAACAGTAAAAGTTCTAGTCCAGAGACACTTTTTTCCTCCTTTCTGATACTGATTGGCTTCCCCTGCACCTCTTTTGTTTTGAGAATTTTGGAGTATGCAGACTTGTGTAATGCAGAGATTGCTTCCAATTTAATTTAGTTGTTTTGTCTTTTATCATAATGGAAACGAGCTCAGGATCCTTCCCAGGCTTTCTGCCATGAAAGAGGAGGCAGATTTCACCCCTGTGGTTCCCCAGAACGATGGGGGAGGGAGAGCAGGGGGAGAAGGATTAAATAAGGTGCTCGTGGAGGGTCAGGCATCAACTTCTGCATGGTCAGCAAGCCCCAAAACTCTGCTCTTGGACTCTAGGAATGAATATTTGCCCAAATACTGCACAGAATCTGCTGCATATCATCCCCCGAGAGTCTAAGAGAGCTTTTTCTATGGTTATGGGGGGTTTTGTTTTGTTTTGGTTGGTTGGTTGGGGTTTATTTAGGAAGAAATTCTTTACTTCAGGAAGGGTTGGGGGACCCTGGCACAGAGCAGCTGTGGCTGCCCCTGGATCCCTGGCAGTGTCCAAGGCCAGGCTGGACAGGGCTTGGGGCACCCGGGGACAGTGGAAGGTGTCCCTGCCATGGCAGGGGTGGCACTGGGTGGGCTTTAAGGTCCCCTCCAACCCAAACCAGTCTGGGATTCTCTGATTCCTGCAGAAGAGTGCGGTAATGAGGGACCTGATGAGAGCATCCTCAGCTTCTGGATCCAAACTTGAGTGGATGCAGATAAAGACACTCACAGCCCACTTTGCCCCTATCGCCAACAGATTTTCTCTGAATGTGTTTGATTTTTTTAAGCCTGTGCTAAATGCTTGGGTCAATCACACTCAGTGCTTTGGGTTCTCAAATAGTTCATTTTGATTTTTGGCTTTGTTGAGGTTTCTTCCATGGCGAAGTCCATGGCAAAAGTGCTGCCAAAATACAGAGCTCTACCTTCCAAAATTCCCTGCAGGAACCTGGGCTGGGCCACTGCAGACACCACCACAAAACAGCGCCTGGGACGGACCTTTTGAAACCAGAGAATAACAAACAACGGCTGATGGCTTCTCACAGAATCAATATTTGACCTAAAAATCATCCAGGAGAAACACACAAAGCTTTCAGGATTTACAAACAGATTTTACAAGCAAATTTTACAAACGCACCAAACCTAACAATTTTTTGGACAGCCTGGATCCCAGGAGAGCTGGAGGTCACAAATCTCTGGGATGTGGCACATCAGATATTAGGGCACCTGATTTTGGTGGCAAAGGTACTTCTGCCTGTGGGAAGAGACTTGGATTTCATCACATTCCATCCATCCACCCATCCATGCATGCATCCTCCTATGAAAAGGTCCAAGAAATATTACCCTGAAGGGATGAAAGGATGAAGCAAACACCAAGGACTAGAAGATGTGTGACTCTGCTTCTGCTCTAACACACACCAGGTGAATTCAGGATTTCTGCCACCAACTGCAAGGGGTTATGAACCCGATGAGAAGGTTTTATCCTGCTGGCCAAACTGTGTGTTGGGATCAAATCACCTAAGCCTGCTCTTCATATGGGAATAAGTGTCTCAGTTGTTGGTGGAGTGATTTCCACTGCAGTGCTTTGTCTTGCTTTTGATTCTTTACATTTTACAGTAAAGTCGCTGAAATTTCTCTTGGGAAAGAGGAATAGGTACAGGAATTTTGAGACACACAACATCCATTGTGGAATAAAACTGTGGAATTGTCAACAGCATCCTTTTAACAAAAACAATCAGAGAAGACCGGAGAACTTCATCCCCTGGGAATTCTGGCCACGGTGATGACAGGACACAAGACCCAGCCTGCAATCCCACGGACATTCCCTCCTTCACTGTGTACATTGGGTGCAAATCATCCCAATGTTTGCACAATCCCTGGGCAGACATGGCCCTGCATCAGCCAGGAGCCCCTGGGACTCGCCAGGTATGGATGGCACAGGTTATCTGTGCATTGTAATCATTCCTTAACAAAATGCCCAAGGATTTGAGGAAACGCAACACGAAATCAGCACTTTCAGGAACTTCTCCAAAGGCATTTCCCAACAGGCTGCTTTAGCCACGTGATCTGATAATCCCTGTCAAAAGGAGAAAGCAGATTACACGAAATCACAGAGCTCCACTGCGTCAGGACACGCTACAAACATGGCAGGAGAGCCTCACTTGTTGATGTGTGGGATAAATTCAAATACCTGCTCCTCGTTCCCTCGGCCAGCTCTCGAGCCAAAGCTCTCCACGATTTGCTGGAAACCCCACAGAGTGCCAAGTTTCTGATTGCACTGCTAAACTCTTCCCTAAACATGATTCAGCAAGACACAACCTGCACCCCTGCGAGCGCAAGAGCTCCTCTGCTCCGGGGCTAAAGGGGTGGAGAGGAGAGAGAAAGAAACCCACATGCAGCACAGCACAAACAGAGCCAAACCCTGCTGAGGTATTTGTCCACCTGCTCGGACTGCACAGGACTGGAGCAAAGCAAACACAATCGCTGAGCTATCAGCAGATAGCCCAGTTCATGGTTAACTTCAAGTAGCACGGAACACACCTCTTGAGAAACAGCAGCAGCTCAAACAACTGCAGAACAAAACTGAAAACACACACGCCCAGCGCCTTCGGAAGGGTGGATGGCCCTGGCTCCCAAAAATCAGGACTGAAAGTGCTCGAGGTCACTGCTGCTGTACTTACACAGCACACGAGGACAGGGAAAGCTGAAATGTTCTCTGATCCCTACGCAGCAGCGTTTTTCAGGTGGCTCATTTTCACTACATTAAGCCCCCCAAAGAAGCTTCCTGGCCTCTGGGTCTCCACCCAGAACACAAATCTCTGCGCTGGTTCTATCTCTGATAAGGGTTTGCAGCGTGTCTAGCACGGTGTTTGTGGGTGGGCCTTGCACAGAATGAAATTCTCCAGGATGAACAATTGCAGTTCTCCCAGCCTTTCCTCCCAGCAGAGCTGCTCCGTCCCTCTGGATCCATTCCAGCTTCCTGCACTGGGCCCCAGGGCTGGGGCAGCTCTGCAGGTGGGGTCTCACCTGAGCAGGGCAGAGGGGCACAATCCTCCCTTTCCTGCTGCCCAGGCTGTGGGATCAGGGCTGTGGGATCAACCCAGGACTCAGGGGTTTCTGGGCTGCGGCACTTCCAGCCTCTGACCCACCAGCTCCCCAAATCCTCCTCCCCAGAGCTGTCCAATCCAGCCTGGGGTGATCCCTGGGGCTGCCCCGAGCCCGAGTGAGCCTGGCAGCCGAGCTCGTCTCAGGGCAGACAGAATTCCCACACCCAGCATTCCCTGGAGCCTGTAAATAGCAGGATTACAGCTATTAACAACTCCTCTACTGGATATTAATATCGTGGGTTTGACCCTTTGCTGGGGAACCCCACCCTGACAGATCCCTCTCCCCACACACCAACGCTTTTTTCCCAAGCCATCCGAAACAGAAGCCTATAAAATATCTTTATTAAACTTCAGTCTCAGACTAGCAGGAGGGCAACTGCCCTGTGCCTCTCCCTGCAGCACACACATTTCTCCCCCACTAACGCCAGAGGAGGCAGAGAGAGGTGATGGCTCTTTCCACCCCCTGATTTATAACTGTCCCTGGCTGTAGGTCAAAGGAATGAGCAGCACCTGGGGAGCGCTGCCGGAGCACGGCCGAGGCAGGAGAGCAACCCCAGAGTGCAGGGGAGATAACTTCCCCGGCTGGGCAGACAAATTAGATAATTAAATGGAAACAGGCGAGATAAATTGCACTTTCTTAATTGGGTTATCAAGAAACAATAGTGACTATGAATGACCTCACTGTCTGTGTAGTCTAACACTTCTCTCTGTAGGAACTAGGAGGGAGTTATTCGTCTAGGCCAGGGTTATTGTTGGCCTAGAAAACGAATGTTTAAGAACAACTGGGTTTTTTCCTCTCACCAGAAGCCATTACAGATAAAAATCTTAGGTCTGCTGATTTGGAAGTGGGAGTGTGCATGGGATGGAAGCAAAAGGATTGCACGAACCTGGGAGTCGATATCTCACCAAAGTGAGCTGAAGTGCAGGGCACTGCTGCTGCATCTGGGCTTGCTCACACCCACCTGAATGGTTCAGGGAAAATGGATGTGAACCATTTTCAGGGAGACAAAAGAGGGAGACAGAACCCTGCAGAGCTCCTGAGATGTTCGAGAGAGCACAACGGGCACAGGGCAGGAGACTGGGAATGAGTCAGCCCCAAGCCAGGCCTAAAATAGGATCCATAACTGGGGTTTTATGGCTCAAACCTTCCCTCCACCACGAAATCACAAGAGTGGATCTTCATGGAAGACGGCACTGGGAGAGGGGAGGACAGGGAAGAGAGGACAAGTTTGCAGCTTCTCCTCTACCACGAGTGATGGAGGTGAAAGGACTCAGGACCTTGGGATCCAAACTGACCTGTGCTCACGTCATTCTCACCCAGGCTATCCTGACCTGTGCTCAGGTCATTCCGACCCAGGCTCCTGCCCCAGGCCAGGATCACACACTTTATCCCGTTCACCTTGGCCCTCCTCTCTCCCTAGGTGCCCTTAAGGACATGGAAGAGCTTGGTTCCTGGCTGAGCCTGGCTAAAAGTCTATCAAAAGCTGTAATGCCAAATAAAATCTCTTCTATTCTTTCTTTATAGGTCCCTGCGCTACATGGGTTTGGTATCTAGTAAAAAAAATTTCACAGGAATGGATAATTCACAAAAAATGCTTCACGTTCACCTGCATTACCAGGCAAGGTGGCCACTAATTTCTTTTTTCTACAGTGCTGCTCTGAGATCTAGGAAAAAATTGCTCCAAAAAACGAGCTTGTGTAGACTGAGGCAAGCAAATACTGAGCCACATCACTTCTTCAGAAAAAATTGAATTACACCCACTTCTTACTATGCTGCTACAGAACAGAGCCTAAAGCCATCCGAATTCACTATTTTAAAACATTTTGAATAATGTCAGGATCTTGATGCTATCTATGGGGCTATCACTCCATCACACTCAGATCCTGTTTGGAAAAAAAAAATTAAAAAAAAAAAAAAAATCACCTCCAGAAGTCCTTTGGAGCAAACCATACCAAACAACTCCCATGCTCGCAGGACAGGGGAGCAGGGCTGGGAAGCTGAACATGGACTTTCAAAGAACATTTGAAAGAAAGAGCAAGCATATGGCTTATGTTTAAAAACCTCTCTTGATTCAACGACCCCGAGGCTACGGGGCTGCCTTGAAGCCCCTTGCTCTGCGTTGCCTGAGTGCTGTATTTTGTTAAAACAGCCCTTTCCCCTTCCCCGAGTTAATGAACATTGTGATCTTACTCGTGCTCCGTTATTAACATGCTGAACCGGACTCTGATTCCACACACACTCCCGTGCGCCTCTGGTCCCCATTTGTGGTGCCGTAGCCGACCAACTTCACGGCAAAAATGCATTCCAGGATGTTTGCAGCTTGTTAGCTTGAACTTGAGCACTTCCTCAGAGGCGCTGCTACCTACAGCTACTTTCACTCAAGGTTCCTATTAAGGTACCACATTCTCCCCCCTTATTTTTATTCAAATTGACAGGAAACCAAAAACATCAAGTGTGGACCTTCTCTTTAAGCCTCCAAGAGATGTAATGAAAAACATAACCAGGGGCTGCATCCAAGAATATATTAAATATTCCAACTCTGGAAAGGCCACTGGCATCCTTTAGCTGCTTACCCAGAATGGGACATGTTTGGGTGTTTTGAGACCCAAACAATATCAAGGAAGAGAAAGGAAGACTCTTCCATTTCCTCTGCACCTTGAGTCCAAAGATGTCGAGGGCTTGGGCAACATCCACAGCCTCACTGCAGCAGGGAAGGAGTGACATCCTCATTTTTAGCAATAAACAGCCTGAGGCACAGAGAAAAACAGATCCAAGAGAGCATCCTCTGGCTCCTAGACAATGGATAATTGGGGGAAAATGAATATGAACAAAAAAGCTGTGGAGTGGTTGACCAGTGACATGCTCTGGGCACAGCCCTGGTCCCTTCCTGTGTCCCAGGCCATGAAATATTAACAGACTGGCTGCAAACTGAAAGAAAAGATGACAAGACTTTCCACCTTGAGAAATAGCAGGAATTTAGTCCATCACACAGCAGTTTCCTCCAAGCCCCTCAGGATCTTGGATCTGCTGCAGAGAGCAGGGAATGAGAACATCCCAGTGCTCCTTCTCTCTCTCTCCCACGCAGAGGAACCCTGTCCCCTTTGTACTTTTCAGGGAATTCTGGAATGAGAAATTGATCCTGGCATTTTTATGTAAATGGATTTTTCTCTGTTAGTGGGTGGGAATCCCTCGCCATAAAAAGTCCCCAAAATATCCAAAAATAGCTCTGTTAAATCAAGCATCTCCATGGGCAACTCTACAAAAATGAATAGTAACATGGCAAAGTCTTCTGCTTTTATCTTGATAGCATCAGGCATCCAAATGAATCTTTAATTATTTACAACTTTGTATTTCCTGTGATTCACCTTTTGCACTGAATTCAAGTAGAGTAATAATAACATTTAATTTTAGCTAAAGTCAGGTCATTTTACTCCTACATTTTAAAAAATAAATTAATTAAATCATCCCCCCGACTGCTGCCAGAGAAGTAAAATTCGCTTTTGAATCCATTCAGCCTCTTCTTAAAGGAACAAAGCCATGAATGTTCCCCCAAAAGCAGTATCCGTGATGGATAATTTCCCTTTATGTATGAGATCAATGGATATGGGTTCAACATAAAAATCCCAGTTCCCATTCGGGAGATTTACATGAACCTTCTGCAGTCCTACTTTATAGTCAAGCAGGGGAGAGTTAATTATTTCTCCAGAATTTATCTTCTAAATGGATATTCAGTGGCTCTGTTATTCACCCTACTTTGCAATGAACTCTGCACTTCCCTACTTTCCTCCCAGGAAGAGGCAATCGAAGACAAAAGCCTGCAAATGATAGACAAGGGCAGAGGCCATGTCCAACTTTGATATCTTGTTGATAACGTATTGTACAATTAGATCAATTTGACAATTTCCATTATGGCTGATAAAATATTTATCGAGCCTTGGAGATGATGTCTGATCCCTGTGCCATTTGTTTCGCTAATGGGGGAGATATTTACCAAATCAGGGGAAAGCATTCAAATTTCACATCCTCATAGCCTCCCCAACATTAGATTTGCAAATTACTGGCTGGAGCCATAAATTACAGCAGAGCACAGCCAGGCTGATGCCAGGCTGACAGGGTAGGTGGATGCTGGCGATGACATTGTTTCACAGGAGCATTAATCATAGCAGGAAAGAAAATACTCTCAAATTGGTCCATAAGTCTAAATATTAAGGAATGAGAAGCGGGTTGCCGGGAGATAGCTTTAGCTGCAGCTGGAAAATTAGGAAATGAAAAACCCTTTCTATTATTTAACAAATCATCTTAATAATGTTTTATGCTGTAGTGCCAGCGAGCAAAGGAAATTCCTATTCTTTCCCATTTGCTCTTTATCCTCATTGCTCTTTAATAGGAATATTAATAATCTGAGGATTGGTGCAGATGTAGCCCGAGCTGTATTTTTCTTCTGCCGTAGCTTAACTAAAACCAAGATAAATACTGAAGGAAAATACAATTTTGCTTTCCATGTTTGAACCGTTTGCTTTGTCAGCAACACCAACGGGGGCTTTAGCTCCTCTTCTGTTCTGCTCAAGGTCAAGCACATGTTTACTTCTGTGCAGGCCAAACTTATTAAAATCCCACAAATCAGATAAACAGCAGAATCCAGCTTACCATGGAACACCGAGAGGGAGGTCTGTAATCTCAGGGAAAAAAAAAAAAAATACAGGTATCATTGTTGCTTAAATACAAGCCCTACTGATTAATTTAAGAGCAAAGCAGCACCTTTGCAGGGGTGATTAGACAAGGAGCAGCTTCAAATGCTCTGTGCTCAGGGCACTCCCAGATCCCTGGCCCAGGGAGGCCCAGGCACCACGAAAATAAGTTGAAGGTGACACGTTTGTCTGGCAGACATAATTAAAGGTCTAATGTTGGTGCTGGAGGTCAGAACTGTGGAGTCCTAAGGCAAAAGCACTTGGAAGGAAAGAGGGAAATGAGGGAATGAAGAATGAGGTTGTTCAAGCACCTGACCCCTCTCGGGGAGGCAGGGGAGGGATTCCCTCTGCTCTGCTCCCCTGAGATCGCACCTGGAGCCCTGCGCACAGCCCTGGTGCCCCCAGATCAGGGCTGGGAACTGCTGCAGCGAGTCTGGAGAAGAGCACGGCATTGCCGAGGGGACCAGAGCATCTTCCCCATGGAGCCAGGCTGGGAGGGATGGGAATGCTCAGCCTGGAGAAGAGGAGGTTGTGTGGAGACCTCAGGGTCTGAAGGGACTCCAGGGAAGGAGAGGGACTCTGCATCAGGAACTGGAGTGAAACAACGCGGAGGAATGGGTTCAAACTCAAAAAGGGGAAGTTTAGGTGGGATATTGGGAAGAAATTGCTCCCTGTGAGGGTGGGGAGGCCCTGGCACAGGTGCCCAGAGCAGCTGTGGCTGCCCCTGGATCCCTGGCAGTGTCCAAGGCCAGGCTGGACAGGGCTTGGAGCAGCCTGGGACAGTGGAAGGTGGCCCTGCCCATGGCAGGGGTGGAAGGAGAGGACCCTTAAGGTCTCTTCCAACTCAAACCTCCCATGATTCAAACCAAACCTGCAAAGGTTTGTCTCTCAAGCCTGATGTTCAGTTTTTCCCACCTTTCACCAGAAAAAAGCAGGTCACAGAGCTCAGAATTCCCAACAGGATCCCAGCTGCCCAAGGGCTGTGCCTCGATGGCTGGATTTCCAACAGAACTCCACCCCCAGGCCATACCCACATCTTCCGGAAACTCCAGCTGTTATTCAGTGCCTAAATGGCATTTGGGCATCACATTTTGTGTTTTTGTTCACACCACTGGTGTTAGACACCTATTCTCCCTTTAAAAACCCATGGGAAATTTAGGGGACTGTTCATAAGGGACCTTGAGGCTGAGCAGGGAAGCGCTTGCGCAGTCACAGTGTGAAATAAACTGCTGGAAAATGGCTTTGCCTCAAGCTGTGCCTCTGTCAAAGCCTCCAGCACTATCTCTGCCCGCTGGATCTGTGGCTTCCATCAAAAGGAGAAGCACAAGGTGACCATAATGGTCCTCTGTTGTGTAGCTCCTCCTCCCCTTCCCGAGGGAAGGCGTCATTTCCTTTGTTCACTGGGGAAAAATGTCGAAAAATGTCTTAATCGCCAGGGCCTGCAGCCTGTCAACCTTTCCTGCTGGAGCAGCTCCTCCTGAACCAAATGAGACAGCAGGAAATTGTCCCCACCGGCTGAACTATTGCCGAAAGGTTTAAAGATGTTCCTCCTGATAATAGACTGGGCACGAGGCTATTAAAATAGTAAATAATAGCTGTATTTTCCCAGCAGGTTTTCTGAAATCCAAAGAACCTTAACTCAGTGTCACCAAAACAGACAAAATAATGGCAGACAAACAAGAGATGCCTCATCCCTCACATGAGAACCTAACAAAAAGGGAATTTGTGCAGAGGAGCACCACAGGCAGCACATCCAAAAACAGAGCCACGTTTTGAGAGCATTTTGAGGATCCTCATCCCTTCCTGCACACCTGGAGCACTAAACTGGGTGGAACTTTTTAACCTTCCTCTGTTTCCTCTGCTCCCGAGCAGTTTTCACTGCTTTATACTTCCCTAGGCCTGCAGGACGTGATTCCCTTAGGCCCCTAAGATGTATTTCTCTTAGCCCCATCAGATCTATGTCTTTTTGGGTTGTAAGAGGTGTTTCTCTTAGGCCCACGTGTTTCTTTTAGGCCTTTAAGATGTGATTCTCTTCAGCCTGTTCTTTAAGATGTATTTCTCTTAGACCTAAAAGATGTATTTCTTTTTGGGTCATAAGATGAGTTTCTCTTAGGCCCATAAGATATATTTCCCTTAGGCCCATAAGATGTGTTTTCTTAGGCCTGTAAGATGCATTTCTTTTGGGCTGTGAGATGTATTTCTCTTAGGTCCATAAGACATGTTTCCCTCCAGCTGTAAGATGCATTTCTCAGCACAGGACACCTCTCTCGTAACCTTTCCTTTATGAGAGCACAGGAGAAAATTCACCTCCAAGCTCTCTGCCAAGCCCTTGTCACCTTTGTAGATTTGTTGTATAAAACAAGAACTGGTGGAAGCTTCTCTCAGGGCGCTCTGGGGTTCAGAAAAAAAGTTCAACTCATTTCTTCCAACATCTTAAAATCTGGCACAGCTTCCCCACAGCAGCCTTATGCTTACAATTTTACATTTTGCCAGACCACCACAGACCCAAACCAGCAATAAATCCCTGATCCTTCCACTCCCTGATGCCCTCACCCAGCAATTCCCAGCGGGGAGGCAGAAATTGCTGCACCTTTAAGAGGGAAATCTCCGGGCAGCGCCGCCTGTTTGGTTTGAGATAGCAAAGTTATTGTCCTCTGGGCTGTCTGGCAGCCCCTTGTGTCCCTTGGATTTATCTCACACACATGATGCAGCTTTGTGGAAGGGATCGGGAGGGACTTTGCATTCCTCTGGTGGGATGATATGAGTTTGTGTCTAAATCTGTTCCATATGACCCACCTCACATGGTCGGTGTCTCGCCGATTCACTTGGAAAGGTCAAGAAGTGTTTCAGCTGAGGCTTCGAAGTCAAGGGGTTTGTTAATTAAAAATTTAAAAAAAAAAAACCACCAACCTACTGATAGAATTAGGACTTCGTAAAGATGCTGTGAGCACTTCTTATTCTTTTGCATTGATGAATTCTGGGCACGGAACAGGCTCAGGTGAGGCCTCAGCTGTGGGGCTGCAGGTGCAGTGCTGAGGGTCTCAACCTTCCCACCTTAGAAGACAGAGCCTTAAAACAACCTGCGATAACTAAAATCCTTTCAAGTCCCACAAAATCCGCTACGTCAGGAGGGTTTCTCACCAGGTTTTTAATAACTAACAACACTTCCCAAACTGAGACACTCCTGGCCCAACAGAACCTGGACGCGCAAAGCTGTGCAGAAAAACGAACCAGAACCTGCAAAATGTAGAGATTAAATATGTTCAAAACCATTTCTAAAAGCCTCCCAGATCGTCTGTCTCAATAATGAGCTACTGGGAACCAGTGGCAGTGCCTGGAGGCAGCAGTGAGCCCAGGTTTGCTGAGCACGGTGCCCTCTCCACGCTGTAACCTTGACGTTCACATCAACACCTCACAGCAACAAACATCTCCCGGGGAATTTATCTCTGGCAGAGCAGTTCTCCTTTCTCTGGACAGCACAGCCTCACACCGACTGCCTCCACTGCTGTCCCATTTATATTTTTGGGAGATGATTAAAAACCTCATACCCCACACTAAAGTAAAGCAGATCAGTAAAGCAGAAAACAGCCGATATTTTTTGCAAGGAGAGAACATGAGGGATGAGCATAAAGCACACCTGAGATTTTTTTATTGCATGCAAGAATTCCTAGAATTCTAATCTCTAAATGGTTGAAATTCCAAATCACAAAAAACAAGGCAGAGAAGGGAATGAGCAGAGAGCTAAGCTTGCAGCCAGGGCTGCTGCATTTTCCCATTGACACTGTCTGAGGATCATCAACAGGGACACAGCAGGGAGAGGTAAAATGCTTAGAAGAGATTTCTCTGAGGTTCTGATTTTGGGGAAAAGGAAAATAAGCTTATTTTTAACCAATAAGTAAAAGGAAAGTTCAGGTTGTTAATTTTATATTATTCTATCTTCTCTCTTGTTTCTGCTGAAATACGAAAAATTGCTGTGCTGTAATTCTGTGCTTCACTTCTTTGGGGGAATTGTAGGTAACGTGGAAATACCTGTAGAGTATGACTCCTCTAATTACCACTGATCCTCAGACAGTGATGCTGTTTAATGCCAGCCCTCAAAACACAAATCAACCAAAATAAATCTATGAAAATCACCATAGTTTAAAAAAATCCATATTGGCATTGGGATGATTTGAGATTCTAATGTCTGAACATAGACAGGCAATAGAAGAATTCATTCAGGAGCACCGTTAGAAAATCTGATTATTTCTACCAGGTTTGAAGGTAAAATCCATCCAACCTCTCCAAATCAGGTTTGACACGTCCTGCTTCATTCTTGGTCCACAGGACTCACACAGACCCCAGCCACAAACACGAGGAAAACTTTTAGGACGATACCATGGACTGAGAGCTACAATCACCATCTGAAGTCCCCACAGTGTTGCATATTCATGAGTAGCTTTTATCCCCTCAAACGGAATATTAACAGATCAACAAGCGTCCATCTCCAAAATCAGCACCTTCCTGATGCACACACTTAAAACATTTCCCTTTTCTATGTGTGTGACTTGAGGGACCACAGCAGGTTTGGGCTGGAAGGGACCTGAGAGCTCATCCAGTGCCACCCCTGCCATGGGGACACCTTCCACCATCCCAGGCTGCTCCAAGCCCTGTCCAACCTGGCCTTGGACACTGCCAGGGATCCAGGGGCAGCCGCAGCTTCTCTGGGCACCTGTGCCAGGGTCTCAGCAGCCTCACCGGGAAGGATTCCTTCCCAATATCCAACTTAAACATCCCCTCTTGCAGTCTGAACCCACTGCCCCTAGTCCTGTCACTATCTGCCGATATAAAAAGTCCCTTTCCTTGACTTTTAAGCCAATCCAGGTACTGGAAGGCTGCAATAAGTTCTCCCTGAATCCTTTTCTCTGCCGTGCTCAACACTGTCAGCACTCTCAACCTGTCTGAAGCTCTCAGAACCACCAAAGGTAAGATTTAGGAACTTCCATTCATTTCGGAGGCCACACGAATACACAGAAGATCTCAGAACCACCAAAGATAAGATTTCCGAACTTCCATTCATTTCGGAGGCCACAAGAACACAGAGAAGCCCAAGTGGCCTCTGTCACCAGAGCTCCTTCACCAGCACTGGGACATCACCCCAGTTCTCCCCTCTTTCAGAGAAAGCTTTCACAGCCTCCTCTCTCCACCAGGCCTGGTGGGTGGCCAGTGTTTTCCCTGATGCACTGGCAACTCCGACTCCTAATCCCCCCGCTAATTCCCGGGGCCGATTCGCTTTGCTGGCCACGGATAAGTCGTGTCCCCATGTCCTGCACACGGTGACCGGACACCACCTCTCCCCGGCTCGCGAGCGAGCTCCGGGCCCAAACAAAAGGCAGCCTGTTTGGTCACCCTTCCTTCAGAGAGGCTTAAGGACATTTTTGTCATTTTTGAACAGCTAATATCTTGCAGAGGGGGCAAAAAAAAAAAAAATTAAAAAAGGTTGCCTAATCTCTTTAAATTTAATCTTTACTTCTTGAAAAATCTGAGTGCAGATGCTTAGTGCTGGACTATGTTCCATTAGACTAATTAGGTCAAGATTACCTACAACAGTATGACTCCACCAACTCAATTTAAATTCCCTCCCTCCTGTCCCTAAACTTGCACTGTTTGGAATTTTAGTCCCTTTTTCTCTCTGCTCCCCCAGAGAGCACAAAGTGTGTGGGCAAAAATTATTAAAAAGAACCAACAAACAAGCAAAATACCTGAGTGAATGAATACCAGAGGGAATCACAGAATCCTGGAATGGTTTGGGTTGGAGGGGACCTTAAAGCCCATCCAGTGCCACCCCTGCCGTGGGGACACCTTCCACCATCCCAGGCTGCCCCAAGCCCTGTCCAGCCTGGCCTTGGGCACTGCCAGGGATCCAGGGACAGCCACAGCTTCTCTGGGCACCTGTGCCAGATTCCATCACCCTCCCAGGGGCAGGGACACTGCCCGAGCCCCTGCAGCCCCCCCGAGGTGACATGTGCCACCTCCTGCTGTTCACAGCAACACATTTCAAAGGAAAGCAGAAGCTGCAGAAGCTGCTTTGAACATTTCAGGACAGAATTATGGAATCCAGAATCTCCTGAGCTGGCAGGGACACACAAGGATCATCCAGCCCAACCCCTGGCCCTGCCCAGGACACCCCAAGCACCCCACCCTGTGCATCCCTGGGAGCACTGGCCAGGCTCTCCTGTTTCCCTCTGAGGAGGGGAGGGTGCCACGGTGTGACCTCAGAGAGGCAACACAGCACCAGTGCCGTCACCGAGGCTGAAGTTTATTCCTGCTCACTAAAACAGCCCTGCAGGATGAGGTAGAATCGGGTGATTTACCCATCCGTTGGTATTTTCAAGTTTTCTTTCCTCCAGATACAAATCTCAATATTTGGAACCTTTGGCCACTCTGTTAAAATGCCTGAAACAACCCAGAATAATTCCATGATAAACAGCCACAGGAGGAAAAGGAGTGAAGTCCCTGGTGTGGGTCAGGCTGAGAGTTTGCTCTTCCCTCTCACAACCAAGCCCATCCTGATGACCAGAAACAACCTCCAGGAAAAGCTTTATCAGAAATTCTCGTTATCTTCAGGGTAAAGGCTTTGAGAAAGTCAAAGGTTCCCCAGGATTTCAGCAAGAACAAGCCTGGAGCAGTTCATTTTTCATCCCACAAATGTTTAAACACAGGCATAGCTTTACACACTCATTCACCCAGTGATGCATATCAAATGTGGCCTTGTCATTTCCTTTCCTTAAAAATATGTTTTATCCGACTTAATGTGGAATTTATTTAAGACACAAGATCAGTTATTAATATGTTCTTTCAATTTTAGGAAGATATGAATATCTCCTTTGGCTGCACAGCATAATAGTCCATTTATCAGCGAGGGAACCCTCTGGAGGGATGAGATTTTTTATTTCAAATACACTTTAGCAGCTATTGGAAAAGGTTCAGCATTTTTCTGGGAGAAATATGTCATTAAAGTAGAAAGATGAGGGAAATGCTTGTATGCAACACAGGCTTTTCTCTGATAGCAGCCTGGTGCCCGTCTGGACAGATCCCTGAAGACACAAGAAATCCCAATTAAATCATGAGTGAAGAGCTCTGCCTACATGGAGCTGATGTCTGGATCGAGACCTTGGAATGTCAGCTTCGAAATTTCCCTGGCAATTGCATCACACAGCCTCCTGATATGAAAAACTCGAGTGCAGGCAGGCATTTCCCTCCTCTTTCTATTTTAGGGAGTTGCACCTCTAAGGAAAAAAAAAAAAAAAAAGGCAAAGGCAATGACAACAACAGAAAACGAAGCCACCCAACTTCCAAAAAGATCAGACAAACAAACAAAAAATTCTGCACTCGGCAGGAAAAGTGTGAAGGAGGGAATCTGAGGGGTCAGTGAGCCAAGGAGTAGCTGATTAAGTTCAGTCTGATAATATCCTCCAATATTTCAGTCAAATCTGTGGCATGAAACACAACATGAAATATAACACATATTTGATCTCTCTCACACTAACTCAGAGCGAGGCAATAAATATTTCCCTACAGAATAATTTCCCTGAAAGCAGAGATTTACTGTAACCCAAATCACAATTTACTCATTTCAGAGCATTAAAAGCTCATCAGCCTCTCACTAGAACTTGGATCACTGGAAGAGGATCCCACAGCATAACTCCCAGACTGTATCCATAGAAAAACCCCCAAAAAACTGTTAGAGATGTTTTATGCACTAAGTTGGGGGCATGGGGCTGATTTTTGTTCTCTTTGTAGCCATCTAGAAGACAGGAAAAAATAAGATTATTAAAAGGAAAACAATAAACAATGGTGGCCTTTTAGTGACTGGGTGGTTATGTTTAGAACTAACATTTCCAAACTAAAATTGACAGGAACTAAACACAATCAGGCTTGGGTCAAACAAAACTTCTGCAAGTAAAACAATGAAAACTCTACTGGCTCCAGCAGAATTCCCTGTCTTGGAAAGGTTAATTCTCTCTCCTCACTCTCACAAATCCATTAAAAAATTATGTATTTGCTGTACCGAGAAGTGGGGAAATAATATCTTCCCAATAAGCCAAAAATTACGTGCAGCAAAAAGAATATAAAAGAAAATGTGTGCAAAAAAGAATTTGGGGAAGGTGGACTTCTGGCAAGTTCAAACACAGGCGTTAATGGATTTTTTAATAACTCGGTGCCACACAGTAATAGGGAAGCACCTGCCAAAAGCACAGCAAGGTCAGGCAGGTGTCACATCCACGTTACAGCCTCAGAAATTCTGTGAGCCAGAGAAATTCTCTGACCTTCCCCAGCAGCACCCCTGAAACTCAGCGTGGAGGGTTTATAACTTGCTTTTCCCTCTCTTTTCTTTTCTGTAAATGTGTTTGTTTTGTCACGCACAGCACAGAAAATAAACACAAGCACTTTGGGATGCCCACACTTGTCCCCTTCCCCACCAGCCCTTCCCTGCTCTCGCTCCAGCCACCATCCCACAATTATTTGAGGAGGGAGAGTGTTGGAACACTCTTGGAGTGACCCAAATCCCACAGCAGGCAGAGCAGACAATGCAGTGGGAGCATATTTGTGTGAAAATCCATCGCTGGGGCTGCCCTGGCTGCCAGCAGCTGAGCAGGGAGTGTGCCCGGGGGGCTCCATCCCCACCCACCCCCAGCCTGGGCAGAAACTCGCTTGGACTGATCCATTCCCTCTCATCCTCATCGCAGCACAGCCCCTGCCCCTGCCCAGAGCCCTGCAACACATGGGTGAGGGGTGGCCTTGGTGGCAGTGACACGCAGGTGCCACCCGGCCTGGCCACTGCCCAGGCACACGGAAATATGGAGCTCCTGAGCTGGGAGGGACCCCCAGGACCATCCAGTGCAGCTCCTGGCCCTGCCCAGACCCCCAACAATCCCACCCTGGGCACCCCTGGGAGTGCTGTCCAAACGTCTCCGGCAGATTTGGGAATGTCACCATTCCCTGGGGAGCCTGGGCAGTGCCCAGCCCCTCTGGGGAAGAATCTTTCCCTAAAATCCAACCTAAACCTGCCCTGGCACAGCTCCAGCCCTTCCCTGGTCCTGTCCCCGTCCCAGAGGGCAGAGATCGGAGCTGTCCCTCGGGAGGAGCTGCAGAGGAGTCAGTGGCTGCTGTGGGGTGGATTTTGAGAAACTCAAGTTACCCACTGAGAGACAGAATATGTGAATTTTAAAGTGAAAAACAGGATTCCTGGCGCTGTCCCAGAGAGCAGAGATCAGTGCTACCCCCTGGGAGGAAGCTGCAGCCCCCCGAGCTCTGCCCTCAGCCTCCTCTTCTCCAGCTGAACACACCAAGCACCCTCAGCCTCTCCTCGTGTGGCCCCCGCAGACCCTTCCCTATCTTTGCAGCTCTTTTTTGGACACTTTTCTGCCTCTCCTGGCTGCCAGGACCCCCAAGCTGCCACGGGCAAACCTCGGTGCTCACACCCTGTGTGCTGACCCCCAGCCCCAGCCCCCTGCCCAGGCGGGGACCCCCGGCCGCCCTCCCCAGCCCCCCGAGCGCTGCTCCCCTCCAGCTCCAGGGGCAGGTCAGAATATTTAAACAGTTGTATATTCACAGGCCACAATGGAGGGACGAGAATTACCCAAGGACAGGGTTAGCCGTGCGATCAATGCATAATCAGATAACTGCTCCAGCTTTTTTACAAGTCTTTAAGCAAAGATCAGCCACTCAAATTCTAATTCCTTTTGCTAATTAAGCAGCCTGTTAATTGCTCTCGGGGTCTCTAATGCCATGTCATTATGCTTTTTAACAGCCTGCTTGACATCAATAGGGCTGCGAGCTCCACACAAACAAAGCGGGCACCCAGCACTTACTGAATTAGGCGGCCGCGGGCGCTGGCGCTGCGCCTCCCGCGGGCGGCACTTCGGTACCGCGGGACAGCACCGATTAGCCCTGTCCGAGCCTTCCCAGCACGGCTGGACCCGCGGGCAGAGCTGCAGCATCCCCCGGTGCCAGCGCCCCCGCAGCCCCGGCTCGCCTTCCCCGGGACAGCCCCCGCGGGATGCGCCTGACTCCATCCCCATCCCCATCCTCATCCTCATCCTCATCCTCATCCTCATCCTCATCCTCATCCTCATCCTCATCCTCATCCCCATCCCCATCCTTATCCCCATCCCTGTCCCCATTCTCATCCCATCCCATCCCATCCCATCCCATCCCATCCCATCCCATCCCATCCCATCCCATCCCATCC
>VZRL01005776.1:49111-60626 GCA_013397895.1 Origma solitaria | reverse complement strand
TCCCCGCCCCCAGCCCGGGATGCTCTCAGCACAACATGTGGCTCCAGCTGAGCCACTCGGGTTTCCGCACTCCGTTTTCCTGGAGGAATTCCCCCGTGAGCCGCTGAGTGAGGGGCTGTGGCTGCCCCACACACAGCAGGGGCCAGACTGGGGGTGAGGGGTGCCCACACCCCACAGGGTGACATTTGTTCCACAGGGACACACCCCCAAAGCCACAATTCCACAGGATTTTTCGATCCCACTCCCAGGATGTGAAAGCTGCATCCAGAAGCATGAAAGGCTTCCCAGCAGTAGGAGGAGGCGTGTGAGGAATTCTGTGCCTAGAGAAGCTGTGGCTGCCCCTGGAAGTGTCCCAGGCCAGGTTGGATGGGGCTTGGAGCCCCTGGAAGGTGCCCCTGCCCATGGAACTGGATGAGCTTTAATGTCCCTTCCAACCCAAATCATTCCATGGTTCTGGGAATTGCTCTTGGGGTGCCAGGGGTGCCCCCCTGCCTCCCCCCCAGCCCGTGCCAAGCTGGGGGCTGCAGAGCCTGGGGGTCCTAGGCTGCTGGCTCAGGCACAAGGCCACCACCATGGGTGGCTCCTGTCCCCTCGGGATGAGGGCAGAGGGAGGCCTGGATTGAGGAAAGAGCAGCTGTGGGTTTAGCACCATCAGAAGGATGTGAAAAAGTGAAGATCTCCCCTCCACTGCTGGGACTGGGGACACCTGAGCCCAGCCTCAGCCCTCGGGCACTGCAAAACAAACTCCTGGGGCTTCAACCACCCTGTCTCAGCTCACATCTTCTCATGGCTGCTTTATCCCTGGTTTTGATGTGGACAGACTGAATTCATCCCTTCCTAATGCCCTCACCTGCTCAGGTGCAGCTTCCAGGCAGCAGGATCACCCTGTTCAGCCCCGAGAGCAAAACATGACCGTCAGTTCCGAGAGGTCAAGTTAAACTCTGCCCAGACCCTGGGAACTGCCCTCAGGAATCCCAAATTGCCGGGAGATCACCTGAAACCACACAGACCTTCCCTGAGAAGGAGCAGCCATGGTTCATGTCACAAACAAGAAAGGAAAACAGGAAAACAGCCTTGATTTCCCTGTCTATCAGGAGTGATGTTACACACAGCAGGGAGATTTTGGCATCCTTAACACGTCAGGATCTGCATGACCCACGCTGCCACTAAAGAGTCACTGCTATAACGCATGGAAAATACTTTCAGTTCTACTCAGAATACATAAATTGTCTTATGTTGCAAAGCAGGGCAAGTCTGGGTAAAGTACAAAACCATGAACAAGCTGCTAGAGCAGACAGAGCTGCACTGGAGCAGAGTCAAAGCTAAGTAACCAAACCAAGTGTGAGTTGCACTGGATCTGCCCAAACTCAACTGTTATTTTAGTCTTTGTTTTTATATCATTTAAAGAAATTGCCAGGGAGCTGGGGGAAGAATTCTGCGCACAAAGATGTACCCAAAAATCCGTGAGCACAAACAAAAAGAAGTAATATCCTAGAAAAATAATGAGTGCAGGTACAAACCATTATTTGGTACAAAATCAAATAATGAGTGTAGGTACAAATATTTGTTTCTTAAGAAAATTGGTCACAATCTTGAAAATGCTTATTCATATTCCTAATTTTTCACCAGTGATTTAAGGAGATTTAATATCCTCATATGGACAAAGCTAAGCACAAACTTAAACCACAAGTACAGCAACTCACAGTAAAATTATTAAGAAATAAATGCTCTTCTAAACAAACTCTTAAAGCATATTTTTGTATTTTGCAGCAGAAAACAAAAATGTTTTAGCACTTGGTAAAATATTCATTTGGAGGCAGCAGGTTTTATAAAATTCTGAGCATCGATTAATAAACAAGAAATAATTAATTATTAGAAGCTAAATAAGGGATAACTCCTCTTTTCTCTTGAGGACCAGATGTTTGCTTTCCACTGTCAGCTTGTTACTGGCTCTTGGTGCAGAAATTTGGTGTTTGGGCAAAACAAATTCTAGCTGGGAGCTGCCACCGCTGTTCTCGGGCTCTGGGAGCGCAGGGCTGTGACAGAAGGGATCTCTCAGCGCCCACAGAGCAGCACCTGGGGAGCTCTCACAGCTGCTGAGGGGCTCAGGATTGGGGATCTGAGTGTGGGATTGCTCAGGGGGTGACTCCAGTCCCCTCAACATTGCCTTCCTCCTCCTCTTCCTCAGCCAGGAGCCGTAACAGACCCAAACTGAGCTGACCCAGGGGTGCTGCCTGTGCCCCCCAGCATTTTCAAGCCCCAAGCAGGCAGAGAAAGTCTCAGGCACACCTGGCAGGGACTTTTGCCCAAGTTTTCTCAGTTCTTACCCAAAACACTTCACCTCAAAGCAGCTAAAAATGTGGTGGCAAGGGAGGCTGAGCTGGTGAGAACGGGAATTTAAACCAAGGTGCCTCTCACTGCAGGGAAATCCTGTCAGGATGGAAAATACCTTCCCCAGGGCTCTCCCTGCAACAGGGAACAGGAGCTGCTGCCCCAGGGGAGCTCCTGCCCATGTGGGGCTGTTTCCAGGTGGGTCACAGCCAGAGGGACACCCAGGTCTAAATTCCAGCTCCACATTCAAAAATCTGGACTTTCCCCTTCTCCCCAAGTATTTTCCCTATTCATTGAATATTTTGGAGACCAAATCTTTCTGGATTTTGGTGTAGATGCTGAGAAGTGTCCACTTTGTCCACAGGCAAATTTGAACCAAATTCTGCTCTTTTTCCAGGCCCAGTTGTTTGTTCCCCACTGTGCAGCTCAGCTGCACTCACACACCCCTTCCCCACTCCTTTTTCCTTCTCTCCCCTTCTCTCTGGTGCAATCCATCTTTCACTCGCCTCTTCCCCCTCTCTTTTCCCTCATTCCTTCCCCTGCCCATTTTCCAGCAATGCCCTCGCTCGCCCTGACAGTTTCCATCTGGCTGCTCTCTCCCCGTCCTGCCTGGAATCTGAGAAACTCTCCGGGCTGTCCCTTCCCTTCCCTTCCCCATTTCCTCTGGATTTTGGGATGGTTCGTGCTCCTCCAAAACCTGGGATGAGCCCAAAGCTCTGCACTCACAGCCTGGTTCCGTCCCACTGCCACCAGCACAATTCCAGGCTGCTTCCCTTCACCCTCTGCCTTGTTTTATTGCTCAAATCAACCTCTGCAGCTTGTATCAAATTATTATTTAAATTAAAGACCCATTTTGGTTTCATTTCCATTTGTTTCTCGAGGAAAATTTGGCGCATCAGGGCGAGAGACAGAAATATTTAACGTGTGGCCTTCTGCACTATGGGGTCTAAGGAACAGCAATTCCTGGTATCACCCAGAATTAACCCTTCACTGCTGACTTCATATTGAATTTAAAAATGAGACAAATCAGCAAAATACGACATCTGCCATCCCAAACACGCTGCTGTCCCTAAGTGGAATTAATCTGAGGTCCCTGTGAATGCCCATGAAGGTACAGATATTTATGACAGGTAAAAATTAACACACACACACACACACACACAGAGAATTTTCTGCATCTCCCATGTCTGCTGCAGGATGGCAGCACAATTAAGTCACCATGACGGAGACAATTATCCCCAGAGCCAGTAAAATGAGATGTCCACTGTGAGCTGCAGAGTTCTGAAACATGTGGGAATAGAGCAGAGAAACTCTGTAGAGTCATGCAGCTAATGAGCAATAAATACACACTGGCACACCCTCATCAATTTTAAAGTCTCGGTACGAAAAGAATGTAATTAATTAAGATATGTTGATTTATAAGAGGTGACACAACAAGATGGATAGAGAAATCTTTTCCCTCCAATCTGTCATGGTTGCTTTCTAGAAGACGGCCCAGCACGTGATGGTCTCTCCTTGGGCACTCACAGAAATCCTGAGTTTGGGTTTAAATTCCCCCACCATCCTAAAGAACTCAAACTTCCTTTTCAACATTCATTTGCATTTGGCACAACTGTATATAAAGCGAAACCATTTTAAAGACATAAAGGGGGAAAAAAAAAAAAAAAGAGAGCTGAAAAAAGTTATATTCAGAAAAATCCTTTCCACTTTTCCCCTGTCTTACGTTTCTGCACATGGAAACACAACCCCATTTCCCTTTCTCCCCTCCGAAGTCAGATGACTTTTTTTTGTAACTTGGCACACAGACAATCTGGTATAAGACAGGGCTGGAGCATTTGTTGAGTCAAGATGTTTAATTTTTTTTCCCCTCACATAATGATCCTTTTTTCCCTCCAGCCACTTGAGTTTTGTTTATGTTGCTTGAGCCCTAAACTAATACATGAATTCTCCTCCCTGCCAAGATGACGGCAATGGCACCGGGTGGGATGAGCCAGAGGAATACACTCATTTTTAAGGAGAGAAAGTACTTTAAAAGACTTTTTCTCCAGTTGTGACAAATTAAATGCATTAAAGGAAACAACTGCTGTTGCTACCGGGCTCCGAGGAGGAACTGGAAGAGCTCTATTTTCTTTGCAAGCACTTGACTTTTGCGAGGGGGCAGTTTGCTCCTGTGCCAACTCTGGCTTATATTTTATTATTCTTAGAACAAAAGGTTGCAGTAATTAGAATTGGGGAAGTTGTGCTCAAACAGAGGGAGCCATCAGATAAATGTGATACCACGGAGTGGTTATAAAAGGTGGGATTTTTAAAAGCAAGAAAAACTGCTTCGATATATTGGGTTTATCCTGTCAGGAGGAGATGAATGAGAAGTCCAGCTACTTTCACTCAGGCCAGACATGTAAACCCTGTACTTAATGACTGATGAGCAAAATTTTTTCTCTTCCAAGTGCAGATGGGCAAATCCCTCGCAATTACAACACACAAGAAAATCTAATTTTACCAGGAGAAAGCAGCGCACTGTCCAAATGTTTCCCAAACAAGAGCTTTAGGTGCTTGTTGAAGGAAAAAAAAAAAAAAAAAAAAAGCAAAAAAAAGCCAAACAACATTTCTTCTAATGTGATCCATATTCTACCACATGCACATTTAATATAAAAGTTATGTTTGATATATGCCGCCGTAACATTTTTCTGTTTTAACTGAAAGCCTTTTGTTCTGTCAAGATTAGGGGAGGATTTGCTTTCATTTTTCATGATGTTTCACTCAATACATCACCCACATTAGCAGGGCTTAATAAGCACCCACCTTCTCCTTCCCCCCAGCCCTGCCCTGGCCCTTGTGATGCCCATTCCCACAGAACGCTCCGTTGGGGACGCGGTGCCCTGGTGAGGATGAGGAGGATGAAGATGAGCCCACAAAGCCCCGCGTGGCAGCAGGAGCAGAATGTTTTGCAGATTTAAATGCTGCCCGAGCTCGGGTGGCGGTGCCGAGCTCGCCTTCCTCCTTTCCCCGCTGCACATTCACATCTGTTTCTGTGCACTTGGAAACTGTGTTCATTTTTCACTGCTGCCCTTTGTCCCACACTCGCTCGCTCCCGCCAAGGGCTTCGTTTCACTTATTCAATAAGCGAGAGGCACTGCAGGCTGGGGAGAGCTTTAGGACAAAGCTCAAACTTCTATTAGGCCTCAACAAAAATGTTTTTGTTCCCTATCAAGGCACTTTTTCCCCGTTGCTCATCGTGGGCCTGTTTTGTTTTTCGGCGACGTTTGCGGCCTACGACGGCCCGGGCAGCGCAGGGTTTCAAAGCTTTTAAATAAATTTAAAAACCAGATGCAACAAAAATCTATATTATCTATTAGCAGGAATACTTAGTAGTAGGAAATCCCATTTGTACCTTTTTCCTCAGAATATCCACAAAGCCCACAGCGAGTCACGGTGCGGTCGTGCTGCTGAGGGCCTGATCTCTCTCTGTGCCCACGTTTTGATGTCTTGCTGGATTTAAACACTTTATATTGAGAACCAGGAGAGAATTCCCAACTGTCAAACCATCCCAGGCTGCTCCAGGTTGTTCCATCTAGCCCCTCCTGCCCTCACAGCACCGATCTGCCACACACTAAACTAAAAGGAACAGATCACGCAGGTTTTTCCCCCAACACAAGATTTTTGACATGTTAACGAGTTTATTATTTCCTGTTGCTGGTCTAAATAGCAAAGAGTTGCTCTTTGGAGAGGGAACAACAAGGATGACACTTCCAATGCTCACAGATTAATGTCCGCACATGGAATGATTGAATTCTTGTGGCTGTGCTCATTTCACCACAAGCACATGAGTCAAATGCAGGTTTTTCATACCAAATCACCCTCCCACTATGGTGCCAATGTTATAAACCCGCTTGTAAAACTATGAGGTTCAGGAATTATTTCCAAGTGTGTGTTCCTCAGCCTCAGGTTCCTGACAGTCCCATTTTTCCCCTTGTTGTATTTCTTAAAAAGCACTCAGCCTCCATCTGGCTGAAGATCACCTGATGCTACAACCCAGAGTTACCTGCACGTGTCTCCTTAGGAATCACACCCTATTTTACAGCCTGAGGAGGCACAGAACATGAAAGTCAACAGCAAATGCATTTTTATGGCAATATCTAAGGAGAAAGCAACAAATTACAATAATTTGTCTGTGTTTTTTGGCTTAGTGCCTCTCTGAAGATCACCTGAAGATCACCTGATGCTACAACCCAGAATTACCTGCACGTATCTCCTTAGGAATCACATCCTATTTTACAGCCTGAGGAGGCACAGAACATGAAAGTCAACAGCAATGTATTTTTATAACGATATCTAAGGAGAAAGCAACAAATCGCAACGTCTTTGTTGGCTTAGTGCCTCTCCCCAGCTTTCACCTAAATATTCTTAGGGCCAAGAGGAAAAGCGTTGTTTGAAAGCAGCAGTGGGGTGGGCTTTGCTGGGGAAACACCCCCAGAAACACGGGGTGAGGGTGTCCCACATCCCTCCCCATTCCCATTGAATTTATGGCGCTTCCCACCACCACCGTGTGCCCCACATCCTCCTGCCCCTCTCACTTCTTCCGTGAGCTCTTCGGGGGTAATTTGGAGCAGGCACTGTGTTCCTCACTCCCAGCACAACCCCAGTGCTGCAAACACGAGCGAGGAGTGAGCCTTCCTCCCACCTGCCCTGCTTTCCTTGGCCATTTCCCGCTGTATTTCTCCCATTCCTGCTCCGTGCTACTGCAGTTGGTGTGGGCACACCACTCAGTCTGAGGTTTAGAGATTTATCTCAATTTCCAACCCCTCTGCAGCCTCCTGACTGTCTCAGCTCTTATTTACCACCGAAGTTTGGGGTGTGGCTGGGCTTCCCAATGATGTTTACACTTGTTCCAGGCTCGGAGAATTAAAGTCAAAGTGAGCAACTGGTGAGAGTAATGAGGCTTCAGAAGAATGAAATTGGTGGCAACTTCCATCCCGTGGGACGGGTGTTGATGATGGAAAAGGGAAAATTAATATTTGTGAAATTAAATAATGCTGAATAAACAAAAGGTCCAAACCGGACTGCATCCATCTTTTTAATTATTTTGGGGTTGGTGTGTTGGCTTTTTTTTAACTAGAACCTGACTCTTAAAAGTATTTCTATTTTCCCCAGGCTCCTCTGGGACACAGAAGCCTGATATTAAAAGCCTGAACATTGCTCTTAGAGGCCCGGGAGGGGTTTGGTTGCACAAAGCACCTTTAGAGAGATGAATTAATGCCTTGGTCTGCAGACACCACCTCCACGAACCTGCCAAGTTTCCATCCCAGGGGGATTTAGCATCTGTTGGAGAGGAGACAACAGGGCTACCATGGGTCAGGACTGGGAAGGGACCACCCGGGCTCATGGGGAAACTGGGACAGAGAAGGGAGAGGGTTGAGAAGAATTTGAGAGGCAAAAGCTGCAGCCTCATTCAGGTAGCTCCCCTTGGTCACCAAAAATTGAAGATTTCCCAAAGCAGCTTCCAAGACTTTAAGGAGTCATGTATCAGATTCCTTAATGCAGTGTAAAATATTAGGATCTATGTTGGAAGACAGGGAGAAAAGAGAAGGGGGCAGGGGGAAAAAGGGGGAAAGGGAGCAGTTGATTTTTGATTACAAGAATTGTTTTTGTCAGCTGACATCTTTTCCCCACAGATCTTCACTTGTTGAATCTGGTCAAGTAGCTGCACTTCACTTTATGTTGCATTAAAAATAGTTAAAAGGAAGGAAGGAAAAAACTGACCATAAAACATGTCTTAGAGAAAAGGTGGCTTTCAGTTCTCATTCTACCCCATCCAAGATCTTAATATTTACACTTAAAATTGTCAGATTCTTCCCACTTTTTCCATCCCCGGCTCAGCATCCGAACAAACCAGCACATGAATATTTACGAAGACACAGAAGAAATTTGATTGAAATATCACTCCAAGCTGGAATATGTGAAAGATAATTAAGAAGGCTTGCAAAGGGACAAGCCCATGGCCAGCTCTCCCGTCTGGCAGCACAATGGGCCACCACTGTGTGAGCTGGCCCGGTGGCACTTCATTCATTCATTCACTGCGAGCGTCTGTCCCCAGGCCCGCGACAAGCGCCGGTGACAGAGCCTGGCTGGGGCTGCTCGGGGAAAGGCAGCAGCCAGAGCAGGGCTCGTCCCTCTGGCACAGCATGGAATCCATACAGGAATCCAGCTCGGAGGGGGCGGGGGAATCGGGAATGCTGTGCTGCCGCAGGAAGCGGCAACCCCATGCTGCCGAGCTTGGATAGCGCGGGCTGGGCCAGCATCCTCTGCAAAAGCATCCTCTAGAAAAGCATCCTCTAGAAAAAACATCCTCTAGAAAAACGCGCTCTAGAAAAACATCCTCTAGAAAAGCATCCTCTGGAAAAGCATCATCTAGAAAAGCGTCCTCTGCAAAAGCACCCTCTGGAAAAGCATCCTGAGCGCCGCTCCCTCCGCCAGATATTCCTGCCAAAAAAGCCGAGTTTTCCCAACCCGTGTCCTCCGTTAGCGCCTGTTTTCATTCAAATTAGGCCCGCGAGGAAGA
The DNA here is from genome assembly GCA_013397895.1 of Origma solitaria. Lineage (NCBI taxonomy): Eukaryota > Metazoa > Chordata > Aves > Passeriformes > Acanthizidae > Origma > Origma solitaria. Next base: position 51,736 of record VZRL01005776.1, on the reverse strand, counting down.
CAAATGACTGCGGCGCATTCGAGGCATTTTTACTTGTCAGGCACCACGCACTAACTTCCCTCGCTGCGAGAACTCACTGCCGCTGCCTGACGCCAGTGAGGGTTCGTAATGTGCATCCTGCCTCTTTCCAGAGCTCCTGTTTGGGGCAAAATCCTCCTGAAAATGCTAAATTTCCTTGTCCCCCTCACACACTCGGGAGTGCAAATCCCCGGTGCTGCACAGGTGAGGAATCCTTCGGTCACTGTCAAGTCCAAGTTTCCCATTTTCCTAAAGAAAACGGAATTAGTGAATTCCTCTGAGAAAGTCAGTTCTAATTTGCTGTATACATCAACGAGTTCCAATTAATGCCTCTGTGAAGCAATTCATTTATTACTGAGGGGAAGGAGGAAAGGGATGTGAGCATTTTTTGGGATCCTCCGAGCTTGTCCTCATTCCCCCGCCCATATGAGGAACAATTTCTCTGGCCCAAGAAACTCCGTTACAAGGGAAGAGAAGCCAAAATAAATGTGAAACTCTCCTTTTCCTCCAGTTTCCTCAAGCACACATTATGTATAAATTACTGGGATGGGGGGAAAAGAGAAAAACTAATACAAGAGAGGTTTCTGCTTGTTGTTGTTTGGGTTAAATTCAGGAAAATTCAGGAAAACAGAGGTAACATTTCAAATATAAGAAAAAGTATGAAATGGCTTCGCTTTCTCATTCTCAGCAAATCATCTCCATGATTTTAGCTCAGTCTGACAAGCAGAAGCAGTGAGATCATGGCAGTAACCAAGCCAGCCAGACAATACTGAGACTAAACTTCTCTCTGCCTGCTCCCCCTCCCACAATTCACCCCCAAAACCTGATCTTAAGCCAGGTCAGCTCCCTCAGAACAGAGATCCTCAACTGGCAGCTCTCTCCTCCAACCTGCCTGCATCCAGGAATAAAAGCAAGGGAGATGAGCATTGCCTCTTCTCCAGCTCGCTTGCAAAGAGGGGAGAGGGTGTCGTTCAAAAAAGTTTTTAAGCAGCAAATTCCAGCTCCATGATGACTCCTATGCCTGAGCAATTCCCTTTCAGCTTCCTTATTGCCCTTGGAATGTGCTATTGGGGGGAAATTTGGGGGCACCAGCAAGGGGGGCAGGCAGGGGTGGGGGGCACTGCTTTGGGCAGGCTTTTCCCATATGGAATGGCATTGGGAGAAATGAAACCCCAGCCTTCCCAAATCCCCATTTATCCTCCTGCACTGCACAGGGCAGCTCAGGCTTAGCCTTCACTGGGAGAGCCAGCCTTTTTCAAAATGGATTTATTTTTAAATTATTTTATTTTACAAATCATCCACATCGGTTGTTGCAACTCAAGTACGTTTTAGATCCTCTGTGCCAACTGAGAGTACTTGATTTTAATTAAATCCTACACCATGAAAAATATTTATGTTGTTCATAGCTAAATTTCTCCATGACTTATTTCTATATATTTTGCTTGGAATTTAATTTGCTTTTTTTTATTATATGGCCTTCATATAAACCCCGCCTTTCCATAGCATAGTCATATATATATAATTTCTAAAATAGCAGCTTGTTAGGCTCTAATAAAAAATACTCCCTGGGTCTTCCAAAAAGTTCCTTCAGATTAGATAATGCCTATTTATCTAAAATATCAAATGGGTAGAGGGAAACATCAACAGAGAAAGCGATAGGCACACCAGAGGCTTCCTTTCCTTCTCCTTCAGAAGAGACTTTAAAGCTGAATAAACACCTTGGAAAAGCACAAGCAATAGAGCGATCTCCTGGGTTCTGAACCTGACCTTTCCGAGTTAAAAATACACATTTTCCAGGCTGATCCTACAAACCCTCCCTCGCAGGAGCCTTCCCGCTGATTCCACGCCAGCCCTTCCAAGGGATCCATGGGATGGCATCTCTCAGCTCAACGCTGGAGTTTGTTAATTCTTCTGTTTTCTGGAGCAGGCGAAAGCATTCCCGCCATGCCTCCTCAGCATTAGTTTCCTGCTCCCGGTGATTAGCATATAAATCTAAAAGCATGTGTTGGGAATTTTTTTTTTTTCCATATTCAGTACGACATTAATCTTATTAGCTCAGGTAAACAACTAAGAGCTATTAAAGAGAGTGCCATTTATCAGGGAGCAGTTAACCCTGCGGAGCAGGCGGCAGGAACGTGGATTTCACAGAATCCTGGAGTCACTGAGGTTGGAAAAGTCCTCTGAGACTGCCAAGTCCAGCCTGTGACCCATCCTCACCTTGTCCCCAGGCCCCTGGACACCTGCAGGGATGGGGACTGGAGACAGCCCATTCCCAATCCCTGTCTGAACACCCAAATGCCCATCAGGAAACTTGGACTTGCTGGGGCAGTGATCAAAATGGCACATTTAGGGTTCACGTCCTTCTCCAGTGGAGCCCTAGCCAAGCCTCCTTGGCACCCTGGGACAGCTCGGGCTCCTTATCAGCCCCAGGGAAGAGGCTTGGGAAGGAAGGGAAGGTTTGGGAAGGTTTGGGAAGGGAAGGTTTGGGAAGGTTTGGGAAGGTTTGGGAAGGGAAGGTTTGGGAAGGGAAGGTTTGGGAAGGTTTGGGAAGGGAAGGTTTGGGAAGGGAAGGTTTGGGAAGGTTTGGGAAGGGAAGGTTTGGGAAGG
>VZRL01005776.1:31559-48741 GCA_013397895.1 Origma solitaria | reverse complement strand
AAGGGAAGGGAAGGGAAGGGAAGGGAAGGGAAGGTGCAGCCAGGACTCTGAACTCGCTAATCGTGGGGAGGAGTCTGCAGAACCTCCCGGGAGAGCAAAACGGGTGAACCCAAGCGGCCCCAGAAACAAGCAATCCCGGCTTTTCTCTGGGAGAGCAATCCCGGCTTTTCCCGGGGCTCTGGAGATGTGCACGCCCTGCTCGGGGCAGGGGTGGCTCGCACATCCCTCACTCCCCTCCTGCCATCGCGGTGACATCGCAGGGTGACACTGAGGTGTGCACACACTCACTCTGCTCCTCCTTCACTGCCGAGACAGAGAGCCCTAAACCGCTTCTCATCCATCCCTGGGAGTTCCCCTCTGCCTTGGTGAGGATCGTTCCCATTTACAGAGCCCCTGGACCACGTCCTCCCTGTCCCCTGCCCCTGTCACTCGCACTTCACAGAAATTTAAGGCTCTCAGCGCGGCCAGCAGCTGAAAAGAACACACTGGGGAACCCAAATCCTTACCCCTACACCTCCTGGCAGTGGCAATGTGGCCTTAGGTGGAGACAAGAGGCAGCCCAGGTAGAGGGAATCCTGCCAGACAAGCAGACAGTGCTTTGGAACCGTCTGAGGGCCCCTGGGACATGCTCCTTGCCCGAGCTTGGCATTGTCCCCCAGTCTGGAATCTAACAGGATCTGCCTGTCCCACACCACTGCCAGCTATTTTTCCCCACATGTATGAAAACACCTATTTTTGTTGAAGAAGAGCCACATTTCTGCACATTTCTGTGCTAAACTGCACAGAAAATTCACATCCCATCGGTTTTTCTGAGCCGCAGAAAGTGAGAGCTCACACAGAGTGAGTCCAGCTGATATCAGCTGGAAGTTTGGGGGACAGAAGTGAACAAAGATGGGGGAAAATGTATTCTTTTAATGTGCACAGCCTCCCTCAAAGTCCTAGAAATAAACCTCTCTTTTCTGTCTCCATAACTCCTCAATTCCGTGGGGGGAAAAAATAAAGTAACAGGAAAGGAAAAGAGAAGGTTTGGAGGAGAGAAACATCCCAAGCTCAGCACTTGGCCGTGCCCAAACTCCGCCAAGACCCAGACTCTGCCCCATGGCCTTTCCCAGCAGCAAGGGAAGGGTGAAAAATGGAAATCCCAGTGCCCAGAATTCCCCGTGCAGGCTCACCCCGGGGCTTACAGCAGCTATCAGCACATCTCCCTGCCTGGCCCTGCCACTCACAGGGGCTGCAGCTCTCTGGCCTGATGGAGTATCGATCCCCCGGAGTGCAAAGTCCAGCATGCCATTAGTCCAATCTGTTTTCAAGCTGACACAATCCCGTCATTTGTCATCTTCTCCTGTCCTGCTGTGTTTGTTTAGGAGCAGGATATTTGCTTTATCTGTCACTTCCCAATCCTCTCTGTATTCTTTGCCTGACACGGAGTTTATTGGGTCCACAGTTTTCTCAGAGTCATTAACAAGGGAGACTTGGACACGCTGATGAAATCACTGGGAAATGAAGATGCTGATAGCTTGGAAAGCATTTGCGAATTAAAATATGTTTGGGGTTTGTATTTGAAACTGGAATTTCAGGGGAGAAATTCCTAAAATCCTCTCACTTTCTACAGCAGAAGCCTGGCAGGTGACTGCACCAGTGAAAATACCTGAGAGAAACAGCCAGCTCAGAAATCACCTCTAAAATTTCTTAAAAGCAAGGTTAGAAATCCCTGAAATCATCAGTCTTGAAAGCAGAGCTTGCAGGAAATGCTCAGAGACACAAACCCCACGTTATGGGTCCGTTGCATTGCGAACTTGCAGTTTTCTTTTTTACCTTTCCTATTTAAGAGCTGTCTGTATCTCATTGCAAAAATCTCTCCGAAAAAAATCTGTCGAAAGTTCTATTTCATCATTTTCATCTATTTTACCACTCACTATTAACTCCACAAATGGGAGCTAGCACAGAAATTTTTATCATAACCATCAGTATTTTCACACTTGCAGTCATAAAAAGCACCATGAGAGCAGCATCTGTTTATTGCCAACATTTATAACCATTTTATATTTTTTTTTAATGCAGATAACTGTTCCTTGAAGCAGCAGAGGCTCTCAAGTGCCCATGGGAGGAGTGCCTGACCATTTCCCCAGGGCAAATTAAAGCACCAAACCCCAAACTTTGGCTCACTTTGGTGAATCCACATTTAGAAACCCTCATCACCTCCCAGGGAATCCACAACCAGAAAGTGCAGAACTTCGTTTCCCACCTACAAAATCCATGTTTTCGTTGAGGGGAATATTCGCTTTTAAAATCTGCATATTCCTTTGGAACCTCCCAAGTCTGAAAAATCGGTGCAGGCAGGGCAGGTGTCCCCAGGCACGCTCTGGGGTGTTTAATTACAGTGACAGGCAGCCCCGGGAGCTGGGGCTGCCAGCAAGGCCCCTTCGGGCCAGCATTCCCAGGAAACTCAGGCCAGCTCTCCTAAAAGCTTCCCAATATTGGTGATCCTTTCCCTTTCCCAAATTTCAGAGTGCCCCTGTGGAAGGGATTGGGTCCTCTGCATCCCACACTGCAGCTGGGGAGTTTTGAGGTTGTGTTCAGTGGATTTGGGTCCACACTGAGCTCTGCACAATCAGAATAATTTATCTGCATTGAAGAGCAGCTTCAGCTGAGCCTGGCAAGGTCTCATTTTCAGCAGGACTGTCCCCAAAGCTCCCTCCATGCTGCAGCTGCAGGTTCTGCTTTTGTCCTTCACCACTGTCTAATAATTTACTCAATATCAGAGCCTTTCTGAGAGGCAAACTGCTGTAACCACTCACACTTCTCGCCTTTCCCCGTTTGTTTTTCGAGCAGCAAAAGCTCTGGGACACAAAGGGGTTAAAGTCACATTGATCTCCTTCTCTGAGTTCCAAAATCTCCAAATTTGCTCCACTCTGGGTGAGAACACAGCACCCCTGGCTCTGCACATCCCCTCTCTACCTTTCCATCATTTTTCTCCAAGGCAAATTACCCACTTTTCATATTGAAATACGTTCTGCGAGATGGGCAAAGAAGTAAAAAGACATAGAGGAAGTAAACGAGAAGCCTGGGTCATTTAGGAGCTAGCGCTTCCTGGGTTCTGGAAACCTCTGTGAGTCCAGCATCCCTCTGAGATTGGGATTAGGGAGGTTAGAGATCACAGGATACACTCTGCAATAAAATTTTAACCATTCTCATTAGCCGACAGGAGTCCCCACACATCTGTCCAGCTGTTGGGGCTGCCTGTGCTCCCTCGGAGCTGCAAGGCAGTGAGGGCAGCGCTTCCAGGGAAGGGGAAGGCTCCCTCCTCTCCAGGACAGGGAATTCACACCGAGCTCTGGATCCCTGTCACTCAGAACCCCACAGATGTTCACCCCTTTTACTGCTCCTTGCTCGCAGGTTGCTGCAGTAATTGGTTGAAAGGGGAAAAAAAAATAGCAAACTACCGCTAATAATATAATAAAAGCAAATGCTGGCCAGCACAATAAAAATGGGAGGCAGTTTATGCTTTCTGGGCGAGCAGTTTGTGAATTTATGGACAAGCAGGCCTCTGCCTTCTCTCCCTTACACATATTGGGGATAAGGTTACATTTTATTTGTAGGGAATTTTATGGCAGCAAAGGCCATTCATTAGAGAAAGCAAAAGAGCAGAGAAAAACCAGATGATTGTTACCCAGAAATCCTCATCAGCTCTCCCCCAGTTGTTTATCCTTCAACTTTTTAAAGGAATTTTTAGACAAAGATGCTTTCTTTCCCCTCTGGAAAAGAAAAAGGAGTGGGGAGAAGACGTACAGTTTCACCCAGGCGCCTTTCAGAGCTCTCCGGGCAGTGCCCTGAAAACAACTTTCCCTTTAATGAAGACCTTTCTGGAGCTCTCTTCAATATTCACCAAAAAAAAAAAAAAAAAAAATTAAAACTTCACAAGTTCATAAGGACGGATCCCTGGGTAGGACTTTTATTAAGTCTTTTCTATTTACTTCCTACCTAGATAAGATCTTAATCACAGCCCCCAAATTATCCGCAATGACATTTATCAACTCCAGTCATCTTTTCTTTAGCATGCTCCGCCTGACCAGTCGGCTTTTCTTCCACCCCTTCCTTTCAATGGAAGTTAATTTCGAGTACATGATTTATCTTGCTGGGCTAACAGCACTGAGGCAGCCCACCTTTTCAAAGGGCTGGCCAGGGAGTGAATTATAGCCGAGTTGTCCGGTGATTGCGTTCCGTGGGGAAGGAGAATAGGCAGCCAGTGTGTTGCCCCGATGTGGCGCTGGGACCTTTTCAGCTCGGGAAGAAAAAAAGATTGGGCCTCTGACCGTGGGGCTGACAGGCAGGCGTTATATCAGCAGACAAAGGCTCGAATACCTGAAAGGATCAGAACTCCATGTACTCCGAGATGTGATGTTGTTTACAACACCATACGCTGACCCTATCCCGAATTTACATGATATCGGTGCTGCGGTCTTTTAACCTCTCCTCATTCTTCTTCCTGCATCCTCGCACGGCCATTAGCATAGGGAGAATTAGCCGGGGCCGCATTAAATCCAGCAGCACTTTGAAATCCTTCGCACGCATTCTGCGGCGAGCGCCGCTGCGATGTGTAATTTCCCTGCATGCCCTGGATATATCCAGGGGCTCTGTTTGGTTTGGCAGTGGGTTTCATTCAGTATCTATTAACATTCAACTTCTATTTGTAAAGGGCATGTACAACCCACTCAAGTACATATTTGGCACAAGCCACAGTCATTTAGTGTTGGTCCAGGAGTACAGCTGGTGCCATCTGGGGCAGGATAATGGGAATCTTTCACAGAGCTGTGTTTTCATACTCCTTGTTCCCTCTCTGCCTTACACAAACGGGGGCGGTTATGAATATGCTGCAGCTCAGAGCTGGGGGCTTGTCCAGAGCCACAAACTCCGACTGCACGAGGAGGGATCTCTCCCGGAGCCGGGGAGGTGCTGTTTCAAACAGGGACCCCAAATCTGCACGGCGCTGGCTACCAGCAGCATGAAACCCTGCGGATTTGCAAGCACGAGGAAGGTTTCCAGCACTTTCTGGTTTAATTCCAGAAAACTAGGCATTTCCTTGCTGATAATTCCACTCTCCCTACCAGCAGGGCTGGGGAATTGAGAAGTTGTGGCTTCCCTGAGGAAGAGGGAGAGGATTTCTCCGACATAACAGAAGATTCTTTGGGGTTTTAGTGCCAAAGCCTCAGCTGGTTCTTAACACACATCACTGCCCGAGTCGGCGGTGAAAGGAAATTTTGTACACACAGAAATCACTTGACACTGTTGAAAAACCTGGGCCCGGAGGACTGGCAGTGTTCTGCATCCACTGGGCTGTTTATTTTCCTGCTCAGGGAGTTATTCGACACAGGACCCTGCGCGACTCCGGCGTTGGCTCTGAAGAAATAAAAGCCCTCCACATTCCAGTTGGTTCACCCACCACTCCCAGGGCACAGGGAGGCTGTGACAGCAGCCTGCAGAGTGGGGACAGCCTGTCCCAAACCTGCCTGGGACCCTCAGCTCGGGATCCCAAGCCTTGGAGCTGAGTTCTGTTCCTGAGCTGGAGCAGCACACGATGGGGATGAACATCCCAATCTGCTTTAAGGGACAGAGGAGCAACTGCGGCTACAAGAAATCCACAAATCAACTGAGGAAACAGTTCTTAGCATCAAATTCTGTTTGATATAAATATACAGGGGTGGGAAACTGAGAAATAATTACATTTCTGGGCATCACCAGAACAGGGATCATTTCCTGAAAGGGATTTCAGTGCCATATCTCAACTGCTGTACCCCACAAAGCCAAGATGAGAACAGAAGCCATCTCTCCCTCGTGGCGACCTGGGCAAGCCAAGCACCTGCTTTGCTCCTCTCTTTTAACCAGGGAGAATTTGTTTTCTCCATGGCTCTCCATGGCAAGATGCACATTTCTGTTTGGGGTTTTTGGGGTTTCAGGGGAGAGTGACACCGCTTTGCAAGACCAATGACATTTCGGAAGGTCCATTGCAAATCTCCCCTGAAGACAACACTCAGAATTTGCCACACAAACCCACCCAGCCTCCAAAACCCAGCTCTGCCCTACTCGTCACCGACGCAAAACACAGGCAGCCCTTCCCAAGTGTTCCCATTTCCCAGCATGATTTTCAGAATGCTTCTGCCCACTGCCCACGTTGCCGCAGCCTTTGCTGCGTTCCCGTGAAAAGCTGGGAAGGAATTCAGCAGCTGCATTCCTCCCACAGCCACCACCACGGCCCGGCTCGTGACCGACCGACGGCGACTCTTCGCAAAGTGGGAACCTCTGCAACTTTCTGATTCTGTTCAAATGCCTGAAATCGCATTCACGGGGTAAAAATATTCTGATTTTTTTTTTTTTTTTTTTTTTTTTTTAATGAAATGGTGATTTCCTCCCCGTCTGCCCCACAGAGCGAGGCTGCAGCTGTTGGAGCTGACCCAGAGCAGAGCCACTCCACAATAATCCTCCATGTGAGCTGCCCTGGGAGCAGTGGGGCATTTTTTTGGGTTCTTTCGCTCTCGACTTGCAGCAGGAGCAGCTTCCCGAGGAGAGCTGAAACATGAGCTCCGTTATTCCCACCAGCTCTGTCCTGCAATTGGTGAGACACAGGAGCCGAACACAAACTCTTGGGGATGGTTTTATGTCCACACAGAAAATGAAGTTTTGTTACAACAGGCACGAAGTTCCCCAACGCTGCTCCACCTGCAGGGAAGCCCAGCTGGCAGGAGAGTTGTGAACATGAGAAAACAAGGGCTAAACTGGCAGAATGCAAAATATTTGTGAAAATTAACAGTACTAAAGGTAGAAGGATGATATAATTCTATATTCCACTGGAGAGAAATTAGCGATAACCAAAATGAATATTCATCCCTTAGTCAGCCTTTGTTGGGTGTGGATATTTTGGTTCAGCAGTAGCCATTGATAAGGGAATGATGAAATCACTGAGCTCCTACTGCGCTGTTAAAAGATGTCCAACCTCTTGAAACTTTGCAAATCCCAAATTAACAATCAAAGAAGTGACCACATGTACACAAAAATATTTCCAGGTTTTGCTGATGTAAAGCTTGCCAACATTTTCTGAAGAGGAAGAAAGATGGCAATAAAAGTGCATTTCTATTCTATTGATAAACACGATCCCAGAATCCCAGAATCACCGAGGTTGGAAAAGGCCTCCAAGGCCATCGAGTCCAAGCTGTGACCTGTCCCCACCTTGTCCCCAGCCCAGAGCACTGAGTGCCACCTCCAGGCCTTCCTTGGACACCTTCAGGGCTGGGGACTCCAAACCTTCCAATGCCTGATCATCCATGGAGAAACTCCTCCTGAATTAGAGGTGAAGGAAATCACTGCTACTGATAACATAAACAGTTATTTCAGAAAGCTAAAACTGTCTGTACCAACAATTGAGCATAAAATTTGCTCTCATTTAAACCAAGACCATCCCATGACAAACTCGTTACACAAATTGTAAATACAGCTCCTATTTTTACCTAAAGCTCTGTGACCTGTGGTTCTCTTGAAGCACATCCAAGAAGGAAACTATGTTCTGTTGGAGCCAGAGAGCTCTGCCTGCTCTCATTATTCATACCCTCGGATTTCAACAATGTAAGAATAAACTGCAGAGGTGAAGAGGGGAAAAATAATTAGGAGTGCAACAAAATGCACGAGCACATTAAGGTGTTAAAAGGGTTGGAGGTGTGAAACCCAAAAATAAACATTCTGCTTAATATCTCAAGGTAATGTTTTGATGTGTGCTCAGCGAATCAATATTTGAAATCGTGGTAGAAGCTTTCATTTCCAGCTGGTGCAAAGGCATAAAAACAGAACAGATTGTATTTAGAGCAAACCCTACCACTGCAGGCTCTGCAACAGCACAAGTTTGCATTTAGTGGCACATAAATGGTGTTATTCTTTGTTGACGTTAGGATTAACTTTGTGGATTGATGCTAAAGAACTGTAAAAAGAGTTTTAAAACCTCCTCACTTTTGTGATCTCTCCTTAACCACAGCAGCTACTGTAAGCTACCCTGACTGCCCATAAAGACAACTGGATTTTGAGGGCTTTTTGAAGCAGATCCTCCCAGGCACGCTCCGATTTGGAAACTGCCATTGCGAGCGCTGCTGGAATGGACCTGTTGGGATTTTCCCTCTTCTCAGCTATTAGCATCAGAAAACCTCCCCAAAAAACCCTAAAAGCACACCGTACGCCTTTCCAAGAGCCATGAACCTGCTGTTCTTATTCTCCCTGTCTTGAAAGTCACCACGAGGACCAGCAGCAAATGAAACATTTGGTGAGGAAAGAGAAATGGAAACAAACGAAGCCAAGAGCTGATCGAACCTCCCAGAGAGTTTCAGTTGAGTTCCTCTCTCAGCAGAGACACAATCCTGAGGCTGACAGGAGATTCCTGAGGGACAGAGCATCCCAGACTAAATCTGGTGCCACCCCCAGCTGTAGGAAATCCCCCCACCCTCACAGAAGAAACACCACAAATCCGGATTGGAATGGCTGTCAGGAGCAAAAAATGGCATCCAGGGAAAAGCCCTGAATGTGTTGTCCTGGAAAAAACAACCAACAGACTGTAAAAGGACAGGACAGGTGGAGGGCAGTGCCCAGTGGGACAAGCACCTTGATTTTGCTGCATTTCAGGAATGTGGGAAGCTCGGCTTCCAAGAGATAATTTATTCACTAATTCAACTTCTGTTGAGTTGAATGGAGCTGAACCGAGCCAGGCCTGCTTTAATCTGAAATGGCAAAACTTCCATGTTGGACTCAGTTTAAATAGTGTCTCAGTAAAAAAACACAAAAACGGAACAACTTTGATTAGACCAGATTAGGGCAAATTCCCCTTCCCTGTGAGGGTGGGCAGGCCCTGGCACAGGTGCCCAGAGGAGCTGGGGCTGCCCCTGGATCCCTGGAAGTGTCCCAGGCCAGGCTGGACAGGGCTTGGAGCAGCCTGGGATAGTGGAAATGTCCCTGCCATGGCAGGGGTGGCACTGGATGAGCTTTCGGGTCCCTTCCCACCCAAACCATTCCAGGATTCTGTGATTCCAACGAGAGGAGAGGGGGAGAGAGTTCTGCCAAGCCACGCTCGGGGTGGGAGCACCCAGCGCACTCTGGAACAGTCCCTGCTCATTCAGAAGCTCCAGCACACCTGGGACAGCCCCAGAGACACCTGGACCTCACCACTAGCACCAGCAGAGCCAACCTGAGGCTCAGGCATTCCAGGGAGCCAAATTCCGAGGCAGCTGAGCCTCTCTGCCGAGGGCTCGTGGCTCTGCCAAGAGCCCAGTCCCCACAGAGGGCCAGCCCCGCCACCGTGGAGGAGGTCCATCTTCATGGCCAATCTGACAAATGTCTTATTATTACTATTATTTTTTTTAAGTGGGCCTGTTCTCTCTGGGTCACTTTGCTCCAGCCTGCCCAACCCTGGTAATAATGAGCCGAGGCTGGTTAAGCAGCTAATTAGCATGCCGTTTGTTAGACGAGTTAAGAACGTAATTATTGTGAGTAGGCAGAGCCTGCCGATGGAATGCATTTTGAAGGTTACCATAGGAATCCTTCCTTGCTCTATTCATTCCCAGCGTAATACTAATCACTATCATAAGGAAAGGATTGCTTGGATATAGACTGTAGGTTAACATCTGATTAGATTGCCGGGGAACAAAGCCATCCAGGCACTTTGTTTGTTAACCCTTTTGGGGCCTGCGCGAGTGTCCTGACCCGCAGGAAGAGCTCCCTGCTGCCCGGTCCCCTCCCCTGGCCGGGGTTTGGAGTCCTAGCTGCAGGGCTCGGCGCTGGGATGGAGGAGGGCAGTGAGAGCTGCCTCCAAACGGGCTGGAATGAGGGAGGGGCTCACCCCACTGGCATGGAAACCATCCTTGGCTTTTGTCACCTGTAGGTCCCCAACTGGCATGGAAACCATCCTTGGCTTTTGTCACCTGTAGGTCCCCAACTGGCATGGAAACTATCTTTCCCTGCTCTCATCACTTGTAGGTCCCCAACTGACATGGAGAGCCATCCTTCCCTGCTCTTGTCACGTGTGGGTCCCCAACCAGCATGGAAACCTTCTTTCCCTGCTCTCGTCACTTGTAGGTCGGTTGGGTGTAACTCGAACTGGAGAATTCCAAGATCTGATGAAAACAGTGAGTGGGGAAAGGAAAGAGCAGAATCGCGGCATTTTTATTTCTGTAAAAGCCGCGGTTCCTCACGTTTTCAGGGTGGGATCCTGCAGACAATCCCGCTGGGCACAGACCCACCCGAGCGCCGTCCCAGCCCTGCCCTGCAGTGCTTGGGGAGCTCAGTGTGCCCAGGTGAGCTCCAGCCACCGCCGGCCCTCATTCCATCACCTGGGGAAGCGCCAGCATGTGCCCACATCCCAAATCATCCCAGGGAATCCATGGGCACACCGCAAGCCTCTGCAGGTCCCGCTGCCACCAAGGGACGCTGAGGGGACAGTTCCCAGTGCTTGAGGACAGGAGCTGGCAGCTCCAGCGCCCAACTCCCAGGAAATTCCACGTTCCTTCAATCCCATCAGCAGGAGAATCCCGAGGTGCCCCAAAGCTGAACTTCTCTGCCACCCTCAGATGTCACCCCAAAGGCCCGAGGGGTGCAGCACCCACAGCAGTGCCCATTCCTGCTGGGTGAGGACCAACTCCCGTTTAAAGGGTGGCAGCTGCGCCCTTTTGTTGGGCAGGAAACCCATGAGCGCTCGTCCTTTGTTCCCCTGCCCCCGAAATTCGCAGCCAGAGCTCTCAGCTCCCCCAGAGCCTCTCTAAAGAGCCCTGGATGTTCATTAAATCGCCTCTGCATATTTTCCTCCTTTTTTTTTTCTTTTTTTTTTCCTGATCCCCCCTCGAGGCTGCCTACCAAAATCTCCCCGTGGTGTTCCTTTAGCTCTTATCCTAAAAGTGCTGGAAGAATGAAGTGGTGAATGCCCCAATCTGAGAGCATTCTGTGGCCAGCCCCACGCTGTTCACAGCTCGCTGCCGAGGCCCGGGGCTCGGTGGGAATTTACAATTCATCGGCGACCAAACTCTTTGAATGTTATCAACACATCTTTCCCCTGGCACACGAGAGTGTGACTTATGAGGAGAGGAGCAATTTGTTTCATGAATTTCATCCTTTGTTATTGAAAGCTGCTGGATTTGGATGTATAAAGACCTGTGCCATTAAGCCCGCGGGGCAGAAGCATCCCATGGGCTGACAAGTTTGTTTGCTTGTTATTACTATTTTTAAATACAAATTACTTGGAAAGTAGCATTATGAAGGGCTCGGAAGGTGCTTTGAGGAAAGCTTGTGCTTTTTCCCCAAAAGATTGGGGAATATGGAGGAAAATGCACGGAGCAGTCCTTGTCCTTGATTTGATAGGGAATTATCAGCTGATTTCTGTCCAAATTAATGAATATTATCCAATGAATAATTGGATTATCCAATGAATAACGAATATTGCCCAATCCAGTGTACCTCTAAACAGCTCTATTTAATAGAAAATATAGAAGTATTAAACCAGGGGTCTGTCTGGTGTCTTTAAAACTTAAAAAGGTAAAGGAGCATCACTGTGAAGAGCCAGTTTGACACTGACTAAAATCCTTTTTTGCCGTCTGCTCAAGTGAGAGCCTTGACTTGTAAACAAAAGTCTTCAGTGCAAGGGGGAAATGGAAATAAACATCTAAGGCTACTGAAATGATGAATGAATCAATGCTCAAACCCAAGGCAGGGTTTGGAACAGTGCGATCTCGAGGGAGCCAGCGCAGGGTTGGGCTCTGAGCTCTGCCCCAAAGCTCCGATTCCCTTGGCCAGCGCTGGTGAGCCCTGCACAGGTGAGCAGAAGGTAAAAACTGCACCCAGGCACTGATTCCAGCTCTGGGAATGGCATTCCAAGCCCTTTTTACACTCATGGATTAATACAAGTTTTGCTGGAGATCAACTCTGCATTTCCCCTGAGCAAAACTTGAGAACTGAGACAATTTCAGGCAGCAAATAAATTGTATTACCTGAGATACCAAGGAACTAGATCAGCTGGAAAGGTTGGGGAAAGTTTCCTTTGTGTTGTTCCAAATTTTAAAGAATCCCTCAAAACATTATTCTGACCATTTATTTCCTCAAGTTAGCATTGAAACACGAAGCCAGGAAACTCAGAGGAATAATATCTCAATCCAGCTTCCCCAGATTACCAGAACCAACAAGAAATAGGAAAAAAAGCGTTCTTTGGGAACTATTGTTCTCCAGCCAGTTCTTTCACTCCATTTTTGGCTAATTAAATTAATCTGGTAAGCAGGTGTAAACCCACTTGTTTGGGTGGCTAAAAGAGAGATTGGAGGTATTTGCACAGTGAGAGATTTGTCCAGGGGAGCATTAAACCCTATCAACAAGAGGAAACTCCACTCAGGATGCAGAAAATCCTGTTTAGCACTTCCCAAATCGCACCGAGGCTGCCTCTAATCCACCAGCCCAGCACCGAGGTGAGCTTTAATCGTCTGTTTGTGGAGCTGCAAAGCTGTGTTGGGCATGTTTAACTCGGTTCATATTTACTGTGGTAAATACAAATATAAATACTGCTGTCCTCTGGCATTTGCGTTGTAAATGCCCAGCCAGCAGCACCCTCAGCTTTCATTCCAGACCAGTTCAAGACCAACCTTTTATTGCAAGAAGGAACTCCCTCCATGTGCATTTTTTTTGCAGAAATAGAAACCAACCAGAAAGCAAATAGAAACTACCAATAAATGCAGCATCACACCTCTCAGTCATCACCAAAGGCACAATAATAGTTACTAATAAAGAATAAATTTCAATCAGCAAGAAAATATGGAAATACTATCAGCAAAGAGGCAGAATTCAGTCGCACCTGCATAGTTATGATGGTATCACCCCCAATTTGCAGATATTAAATATATTAAAGATATTAAAGATATTAAAGATGTTAAAGATATTAAAGATATTAGAGATATTGAAGATATTAAAGATATTAAATATGTTAAAGATATTAAAGATATTAGAGATATTAAAGATATTAAAGATGTTAAGGATGTTAAAGATGTTAAAGATGTTAAAGATGGGTTTGGTGCAATTGTTTTCATTTGGACACTAAGGAATAGCAGCTAATATGAAAAAGAAGAGGTTTTTGTCCTTTCCCTGGGTTCTAACCGTGCTGGAGAAGAACGAGACCATCCCTGAAGTGCAAAGGACCCAACCTTCAGCCTCTGGGACCCCACAGGGAGCAGAACATGGACATCTCGAGCTCGTTCTGTGCCACCAACCAGCCGTGCCTGTCCCTCTCCTCTGCAGCTCCAAAAGGCTTCCCTGAACCCCCAAAGAGAGTGGGACAACATCCGTTCCATCCAAGTGGGATGGCAGAGGTGGCTGGGGATGCTGTGAGAGGGATCTCCAGGGGAGGGATGGATCCCAGCGACACGAGTGTGACCGTGTGACACGAGTGTGACCGTGTGACACGAGTGTGGCCGTGTGACACGAGTGTGGCCGTGTGACATGAGTGTGACTGTGTGACACAAGTGTGACCGTGTGACATGAGTGTGACTGTGTGACACAAGTGTGACCGTGTGACACGAGTGTGGCCGTGTGACATGAGTGTGACTGTGTGACACAAGTGTGACCGTGTGACACGAGTGTGGCCGTGTGACACAATTGTGACCGTGTGACACGAGTGTGACTGTGTGACACAAGTGTGACCGTGTGACACGAGTGTGGCCGTGTGACACGAGTGTGACCGTGTGACACGAGTGTGGCCGTGTGACACGAGTGTGGCTGTGTGACACGAGTGTGACCGTGTGACACAAGTGTGACCGTGTGACACGAGTGTGACCGTGTGACACAAGCGTGGCCGTGTGACACGAGTGGGACCGTGTGACACAAGTGTGACCGTGTGACACGAGTGTGGCCGTGTGACACGAGTGTGACCGTGTGTCCCCTGTCCCCGCAGCGCTGGGACCCTGCCAGCCCCCAGGGGATGCGTTGAGGGCAGCCGCGGTGGTGGCATTGCCCGAGGGCTCCTGGAGGTTTTCACCTGCTCGGAGCACCCCTGCTGGCCCTGCCACCCCCGAGGGAGAGCCAAGCCCTGCAGCTGAGCCAAAATGTCACCAAAGCAGCGCCAACCCAGAGCGCCCGGGTGGCACAGGGCGCTGCCAGCACCCCGAGCCCCAGCCCTGGCATCACCAAAAGGCCGGTGCCACCCTTGGGGACCATCCCAGTCCCTCTGAGACTCCCCGGACATCCCTTTGCAGATGCTCAGAGCTGCTCCTGGGTTTCCATGTCCCAAAGGGATGAGGCCGGACAGTCCCCAGAGCATTCGCCCCCTCCTTCACCAAGAACGACCTGCGACAACAATTAACATCCCTCCTCTCTTCCCCCAGCCCCAAGCTCTCCTGCTCGTCCCCCCTGCCGCCCGCCCCTTCCAGATTTGCTCCTGTTTTTCGTCTATTTGTGAAGGTGCCCAAGACAGGAGCTCACTTAATACGTTCCCTTACGCTTGTGGCGCAACAGCCTATTCAGGACAGATAAGCCCCTTTAGAAATGAAGGGGAATTTAATTCAGCGCTTGAGTGACAGCAGGAAGATTTATCCCCTCACTAGACAATACGGCTTTTGGGGCTTTAATCTTGCCCAGACAATGGGCTGTTTCTCGGCCCTCATCTTGTGCTTTTCCCACGATGTTCGGTGATTAACCGGCGCTCCATTGGATGGAAGCCACTATCTCTCATTTAAGAGTGTTTGCGCCTCTGTCAAGCACCAGGCGAGGGAGGGAGGGAGGTGGGAAGAAGAGAAAGGAAGGGGAGGGGGAGAAAAGTTGAACTCATCTGGGAGAAATGCCGGGAGGCTGCGGCCGGGCGGGGAGGATGCCAGCGCTATCTGCGGTGGGCAGGGCAGGGTGACATTGGCATTGTCACCTCCGGCAGAGCCGGGCAGGGCAGTCCTCATTTATTTCGGGAGCTCCTCAGTTGTTTCCTTGGGGTTGTTGTTCAGAACAGCCCTGGTCGCACGCAGATCTGGCGGTTCTTAGGGATGTGCTGCCTGAATTTGAGTGGTTTTTTCCGAAAATTAAGGAATCGAGGTAGCTCACAGCCTGAAATGAGGGTTTGAAATCTTAGGTACGTGCTGCCTGAATTTAAGAGTTTTTCCCAAAATTAAGGCATTACGGTAGCTCAAAGCCTGAAATCTTAGGTATGTGCTGCTCGAATTTAAGTGGTTTTTTTCTGAAAATGAAGGAATCGAGGTAGCTCAAAGCCTGAAATGAAGGTTTGAAATCTTAGGGATGTGCTGCCCGAATTTAAGTGTTTTTTTCCGAAAATTGAGGAATCGAAGCAGCTCAAAGCCTGAAATCAGGGTTTGAAATGTTAGGTATGTACTGCCCGAATTAAAGTGTTGTTTTCTGAAAATTAAGGCATCGAGGTAGCTCAAAGCCTGAAATCAGGGCTTGAAATCTTAAGTGTGTGCTGTCTGAATTTAAGTGTTTTTTCCAAAAACTGAGGAATCGAGGTAGCTCAAAGCCTGAAATTAGGGTTTGGGGTAAAAAGCGGTGCCCAGCGAAGATACCTGAGATGCCATGGCAGAGGCAATGGAGCTGGCACAGCACCAACACCTGCAGAATGCAGCAGGAGCCCAAACAGCCTCCCAGAGAGACCTTTGCTGCCACACCTGCACTGCACAAAGTGCTGCGGAACGATTGCTCCACTTTATTGAGGAAGATCGTTTCTTCTTGAGATGTAAAATTGATCTCAAATGATGAAATCCTTCCCTGGGAGGGAGGTGAGGCCCTGGCACAGGTGCCCAGAGAAGCTGTGGCTGCCCCTGGATCCCTGGCAGTGCTCAAGGCCAGGCTGGACAGGGTTGGAGCAGCCTGGGACAGTGGAAATGTCCCTGCCCATGGATGGGATGAGCTTTCAGGTCCCTTCCCACCCAAACCAGCTCAGGATTTTGTGATCATCACAAAGTTCACCACCAGTAGTTTCTCATCCCTAGGGAAAGGCAACCGTCACCTTCACTCTCATCTACAAATCAGTCTTTGTGGCCAAAAACCAACCAAAAAAAAAAGTGTGAGTCCTTCTTGCTGAATGCAAACCCTGTGGACACCAATGCTTCAACTTTGGTAAAGAATGGAAACACTGATTTAGCCTCAAAGTAATGTTCCACTGTTCTGGGGGACATTTATTGCAGTAGCTCTGTCAATTCAGCTTTAATGATCCCTTCCAAGTCAGGGTAGTCTGTGACTTTATATTCCATGATTTTATATTCCATGATTTATATTCTATGATTTTATATTCTATGATTTTATATTCCATGATTTTGTATTCTATGATTTTATATTCTATGATTTTATGTTCCATTATTTTATATTCTGTGATTTTATATTCTATGATTTTATGTTCCATTATTTTATATTCTGTGATTTTATATTCTATGATTTTATATGAAGTTTTGAGGTATTGCAATGTCAGGATCCCAATTTGGGGTGCATCCTGGACCACTAAACACAGCGGCAAGAGGAACAGAACCTACATAAATAATGAGTTTCGTTTTGAAAAATCTGAATTTCTGAATTTTTAGCTTCCCGCTATCAACAAGAAAAAAATAAGAAGTTGATAAGATTATTTGGGCAGGAGATGAGCAGGTCTGAGAGCCCCACAAGTGTCTGGAACATGAATTACCCACGGTGACACTTTCATCATTGCATGATTTCATGGCAGATTCTCTTTCTAACTACTTCGATTTTGTTCTTAAAATTGAAGAAAATCCACCTGGAAAACAACCAGAGCCTTCAAACCTCAACACACATCCACACGAGGACGTGAAAGGGAACAGTTTAGGATTTCCTCAGCATCATATTTGGGACTTTTCAGCTCCTTCAGCTACAAGTTCAAGTCCCCGAGGAGTCACTTAAGTTCTTCAGTCTCTTTAATGAGATCAGCTGGGTGAATGGGGGGTCTGAGTGCCCTTTAGATGGAAATGCCTTGAAAAGGGATGAAAAGAAAAGGTTTTATGGAGCATTTTAAGGTTTGCACTTGAGCTTTTTAGTTGGTTGGGGTTTTGGTGGGGATTTTTGGTGTTGATTTTTGGGGGGGGTGTTTGTTTGTTTTTCGTTGTTTTGGTTTTTGGGGTTTTTTGGTGTTGTTTTGTTGGTGTGTGGGATTTTTGGGGGGGTTGTTTGTTTTTCACTGTTGTTT